>JAPFFP010000099.1:2106337-2138471 GCA_026153255.1 Solanum medicagineum
CCTTCAAGACTTGCAACACTACCCCAAGTGATTCACAAATTCCAACTAAATCAATGCTCCACCACTAGAGGCCACCACAAACATGCTAAGGTAGGTTTTTAAGACCCTATTCATGAGACCCATAATAACAATCAGTGCATAAATCAACCAAAACTCTAGCAATATTCGAAATGTTCATTCCTAAACCGAGAGGACACTTAGAGATATCATCCACCCTTATCCACAATTGGGAACAAATCCCAACCTCAAATCAACCTTAGAGAAGTGACTAACCCATTGTAGTTTACCAAATAGATCAACCATCCCTACCTATCATATTACAACCTTACGTGTCCTTCACTCATCGAAAACATGCTATGCAATTAGACAAACCACCTCAAGACCTCTAACACATCAAGCTAAGCTCAATCAAGATCACAAGAGAAGACTCCTATGCAATAAGAACATAAGGCAACCCTTATAGACCCCTTCTAGCCACTATAGACCTACGTAACCATCCGAGACACACATATGAATCCTATTAGCACAAAAGGAACAACAACACAAGGAATAGCAACCCCTAGACCTATCAATTCACCCTACTCAAAATGTCGTCACCACATTGGCCTTACTTAGGGTCAACTAAGTCATAGGAGAAGTAATAGGAGATAACCTATTCACAACCTCCGATATTAGCCTGCTAAGCCCAACAAGCTCCAAATTTCTTATGGGTTCAAGGTCTAGGCAAGTCTCTAATCACCTTCATCTTACTAGGGTTCACCTTGATACTATCACCTTCAAGCTAGATTTCCAAATGTATAACCCTTTGGTAGGTTAGTGATGCTACCGCCCCATCACTTAGGTGGATCAGTACTAACCCTCATCTATATTGGTGATAATGTCGCCCTATCACCATGGTTGAGAAGTACAAACCTTTCCCTAGGTTGATGAGTACAAACCACCATTTAGGTTAGTGATGATGTCGGCTCATCACTAGGTGGAGAAGTACAAACCCTTCCCCAGGTGGTTGTGAGTACAAACCCCCATCTAGGTTATCCGGGTTCTTAGTCCCCCCGGATTGGGCATGGTCTAATGAAACACTTTATATAGGATTTATCATATAGATAAGCTCATCTCATCATCATATAGTCATTCATATCATATCTCATGCTTCGGACCTTCAGCTCCTCAAGAAACCACATCCGGACGTTTTATCAAGCACTTAGAGGATGTGTAATGCTAGTATAAAATCATGAAATATAATGATGAAATCATGCAAGAAAAGCCACTGTAAAACCATCAATCAACACCTTGAAACACCCTCAAGCAATATACATCAACACCCCTCATTAAATCTTACATTAGATCCAACATTTAGAGCTCAAAACATAGCAAAACAATCACAACTTTTCATAGCTTTAACATAGAGTGCAGTGATTTTCATAATAATCAAGACCCATTTGTAATCAACTTTATCACTACTAAACAACTGCTAAAAGCGACCTAACAAAGAGACCTCATGAGGTCTCTTTTACAATAAAAGAGACCTCAAGGTTAGGTCGCTAAAGGGTAGGTGGCTTTTTTATAGAGACCTCACGAAGTCTCCAAATAGAGAACTCACGAGGACACTAATTTTTTTCTGAATTTTTCAAAAGAGAGACCTCATGTTGTCGCTATTTTATTATTTATTTTTAATTTATATTTTAATAAAAGAGACCTCACGAGGTCACCATTTTATGATTAATTTTTATTTTATATTTACATAAAGAGATTTCATGAGGTCTCTTTAATTTATTAAAGTTATTTAAATTCATATAAATAGAGACCTCATAGGTCACTTTTTCAAAAGATACAAGACAAAAAAGTAACCTCATGAGGTCTCTTTTCCAGAAAATAAATTGCAGTAAAGTGACCTCATGAGGTCTCTTTTTTGAAAAAATAATTGGCAGCAGCTTATTACTGCTTTTCTAGCTTCCTACCTATCATTTAATTCAATATATATATATTTTACTCAGCCAAATCAAACTCAAAAAGTCACCAACAATACAATAAAATACATTTACTAAATATTCTCTTATCAACTCAATATAAATATCAATTTAAAAGTGATTCAAAATTAAACCAACAAAAATATAAAAATCATAAATCACGTAATAGGATTTCAAAGTTATCATATATGCATACAAATCTCATGAAATAACTATAAAGTAAGAACATAGTTGTACAGATACTGTGGTACAATCTCATTGTTATGAGTTAACCTCTTTGTTTGTCTCTAGGGAAAGGGTCTTGCTTGCTTAAAACTACAAGTTTACTTTTGTGAGCAAAGTAACCTTTGATCAGGTTCTTATTTATCAAAATGGACATGATGCATTCCACCTCATCAACATCCATATCAATTTCAAGCCATTCTAGAGTTCTAACAATTAAGTCTAACTTGATTTGGTATGTTTTATTCTGATCTTTCTGCTTCTAGATAATATAGATCTTCTTTAGTAGCCTCTAGTAAACAAGGAGCTCAAACTTCTCCAGGACAAGATAAATGCTAGACCTTAATAAATGGTCTTCATGTTCCTACAAAGCATGTCGAAGAAGTCAAAGATCCCTCCTTCTAAGAGCAAGCACAATGTTGTTGTACCCCTTTAATGCTTCTTGTAACATTTTTACACAAGTGAACTGTTCCGAGCTTGAAATAAATTTTGAAAAGGCCGGCAAGTCACCTATAAAGCTCCAACACATTTTGATCCTTTTCCAGCAAGGACGTCAAATCTATGTTGCTCGAACTCTTCAAAAGTGTTAGTGAATACGTGTTAGTTAGCCAAAAGTAGTTTATTTTTGGAGAATCCGACACGGGTGCAGAATTGAAGTAAAGAGTCTGCGCAACTTTGTTCTAGATACTTTCATGAGGAATGAGCCAACACCTTTCAACTTTTCAGGTGTTTTTCCATTTGAACCCAACTCTCTATCTGCCTACACATTAAAAAACATACATCAGTCAACTCAACAAATGTTCTGAGTATAACAAGTATAGGTCTTACACTTTCCACTAAAATTCTAGTTTCATAGGCAATAACATAAAGAGCTTCCAAAGCCCAAGTTGATTCCCAGTTGCGAAACTCTTGAGTAAACCAAATCCAAGCATTCATCAGGAAAGAGAATCATTTGGTAATCAAACGAAGAAGAAGAAAGCCATTAGTAGATCTAAAGTGCTTGCACCAATAGTTAAACAAAATGCAAGCATCCATCACCGAAAGAGAATTATCAAGTAATCAGATGAATAAGGAAAAAACCACTAGTAGTTATAAAGTGCTTACACCAAGAGCTAGATCAAACGCGCTTATTCATTGATCAAGAGTTGAATCAAATGCAAGCATTCATCAAGAAAGAATATCATCAAGTAATCAAATGAGGAAGATACCCGAACAATGCTACAAGCTCCTCATCTATTCCCAGCTTTTTGCCTTCAACATCAACACCATGAATAAGAGACTCATCAGTATACTCTGCAAGAAAATTCAGGACTTCTGTATTGAGATGTACATCACTGAACTTCTACCATCTGTCTGTGACAATCATATATTCCCTCCTTTTTACGACAACTAAGATCCAAAACAAGCCTATTTCTTCCAACGAGAGAAGCCAGTTCCTTTGGTCTCTCAAGGTCCATTTGTTCATTGTTAAAGACATACGACGTAACAATGACATATTGGCTCCTTCTTCAATGTAACTCAAAGCATTTTCAATTTTGATTTAGTTGCAACCCACCAGGGTAAGCATATAATGCTTCAGTTGCGGCAGCTATGCTCAAGGGGTCAGCACCAAGCATAATCACATGGCCACCTACAAGGATGTCATCTCTGTAAATCTTTGTATGTTCTATAACTGATTTATCAAATTCAAAGTTAGTTACCAGGCTTGTATCTGCCTCCTTAGAATCTGAAGAGTGGATCCAACAATTTTCTTTACTTTTCCCTTGTGTATGTCAATGCAAGAGCAAAAACGGACTCCACATTGTACAGAAAGTATTTATCAGCTTGTCTTATTACTATGTTTGGATCATGTTTTAGACACATCACATAAACATAAATGTATTTTCACCACAAAAATAAAGATCAAATAACACAATTTAAGAGGAGGGGGGGGATTTCTTATCTACGAGAGCATTTATTCATATATCAGATTGCATCTATCCTACTATGTGGTTGTAGCCCAACTCTCATTATAGTTGACTGGAAAGGAAGAGTCTGGCATGGCAAAGTCATATTAGCCCAAACAACCCCAAAAGGAAGAGATGAATAATGAACTAATCAGTTCCAAAATTGAAACAAAAGGCAAAAAATAGAGAAAGTCAAACTAAGATCTCAACACAAATGCATAAAGACAAGCACATTAGAAAAAGAAACGCAAAAAGCCAAATTAAGCATATCAGATGCGAAATCACATCAGAAATGAATAAAATTTGAGAAATCACTCACTGTCATGCAGGCGAATCAAAGCACAACAACGAGAAAATAAACTTGCCAGTGACGATGGAAGATGCAGCAACGACGGTTGGAGATGATTGAAGGGTTTTCGTTCAAAGTTGGAAAGGGGAAAAAGATTGGGTTTTTACTACAACTATTTTTTATTCTAATAGTAACTAATATTTCTATTTTTTAATTTTATTTAGGAACTAATTTTTCCTAATTTTATTAAATTTAAGAGACCTCACGAGGTCTCTTATTTTAAAATATTATAGACTAAATTTAACTAAAAAAGGAGACCACATAAGGTTTCTAAAACCAAATTATTATATTTTATTTTAACAAATAGCAATCTTACCGGGGCGCATATTTTAGTCAAAGCCTATAGTATAATTCGATCGAATTTTGCTAAAGAAAAGGAGACCTCGTAAGGTCTCTCTTCTATTAAAAACATTTAAAAAATTATAGATGTGTATATTGACCTCATAAGATCTCTTTTTAGCGACCTATTTCTACGATCTCTTTTTTTAGGTCTCTTTTTGTAGTTTCTTTAGTAGTATTTAAATCATACAATTTTAGTAAAAGGAGGCTTGGGTATCATGGGCGAAAGGAACCCATAAAACAAACCCACATACCTTAGCTTAGAGATGAACTTGGTGAAGATTGGAGATGGAGAATAAAGCTTAAAAAAGAAGAACCTTGAGGAGAACCTTAGCTTGGGATGAGGGTTTGGGGCTTGAATTTGGGAGTGAAAATATGGCTAAGTGTTTTGAGTGAGTATTGGGGGGATGTTTAGGATGATAAGAGAGTGAAATAAGGCTTGGTATAGGTAAAAACACGATTAGGAACACTTAGGCCCAAGACCCTAAAACCTTGGACCGAGATAGAATTCACTAGCAACAAAATACACAGGTCCGCGATGCGTCGTCTCTGGAAATTGAAATTCTGGAAATTTGAAATTGTGATTCGATTGTTCTAAAATAGGGGTTAGACCCTTCTCCCCCTAATTATGACCCACTGAACAAGAATATAAAGTCAGATTCTCGAAATAACAAACGAATTTTGAGATAAATAGAAATTAAAATTATGGGCATTCCGAGGCATGTTTTCGGACAATTTTGGGGTCGTTTCAATAAGTTTATTCTATGGTTCGTAGACGGGTCTCATATGGCCATGCCTGCAAAAATCTAAGTCTGGAGCTATATGAAGACTCAGTATACAACTCGTAGAATGCTCTACGAGTCGTACCTGATCTCGTAGATATAGTTGACTCGTACCTGATCTCGTAGATATAGTTCCAGTAACTAAGTTGACTGCACCCTGCCATTTATGAGGGCCTTTTACAGCTCATACTTTCACTATGATATGTAAATGAACCTTCGTAGACTCAGCTATCACCAGTTCTGATATGCTCTTCTTTTTGTTCCAATACTTATGGTGGTTATCATGATGTGAATGTATGTATTTCAGGTACCACGGCCGCAAAAGCAAGGAATGAGATTCAGACCTTGCAGTAGCGATTACGAGATGAGTCCTCAGAGGATCAAGGCAACTCCAAGGCCAGTGGATCTTTAAATGAGGTTGGTGTCCAGTCTCATGTGAGCATTGAGCGACCAAAAACACAGGTTGTTGCTAGACAGTCAGGGCAGCCTCAGACTCAGGCTATTGTGGTTTGCTCTCCCCAGTCTGATAAGTGAGGTTACATAGACAATAGTTCTATACAGATGACTCCATCTAGAAAGGGATCCGAATCCAAATCTGGAGAGGAGTCTGAGTTTGAGTCTTTCTTAGCACCCTAAGCACCACCCTCACTTCTGGATGCCTTATCTAATCGGTGACGTGTGCAGGGTATGCAGCGAATCTATGTGGATAATGTGTAGAAGGATGAGCGGGGTAGACCTGCCCCCTTTATATTTGAGGAGTCCAAGATTATTACCTTAGGGCTAGACAGTGTTCTCGGACTCTAGGACACCATTGTCCGATACAGACTCCAGTGGCCGGCAGCATCGTCGGGGAAGTACTCCCTGCCAAAGGTTCGTGAGTTCTTTGTGTCTTATGTCACCACCATCATAGAGTCTCTCCCTAAAGGAAAGAGACCCCTCACTTAGCCCCGGTTAACACACACAAAGGTGAGGGGTGTACAGGTTGACATCTTGGAGTCCACCATCCGCCGTATGATATTTGGTCACAAGTATCAGGGCATCAAGACCTCAACTGAGTTCGACTACATATTGGGGAAAACTCGGGATAAAGTCCTGATAAGAGATCTAGCCCGTAAGGCTACTTTGATATGATGTTTAGCAGACCACATTATTGAGATAGACCAGGACCTTAAGTGGGTATCTACATCATTGGCGCCCATAGTGAAGGCGTCCATCAGCTTCACCGGAACATTTATGTGGGTTATGGTGAGATCATGAATCTGACCTACACTTGTAGATAATAAATTGACATTGGACCATACGATATTAGTTGCCAGCATCTTGGCTGGCTATGACATAGGCTGGGCTCGCCTAATTACGGAGCAGATTCAAGAGGCATCCCTAAAGAGTTCCACCTCCATTCCCTTCTCGTGCCTAATATATTGACTATATATTACAGTGAGGGTGAAGATTCTTCATCATTTAGACTCTCTGATCGAGGATTAGAGGATACTAATTGTCAGCCTGATAAAGGCTGATGAGAATCTAGTAGCCCTTCGCTGAGCACCATACTCTCCAGCCCAAATGCTAAAGATGTTTACAGTGGTGCCATCATTTGAGCCTCTATCTACACCCACCAGTACTGCTCTCACTATTGAGAGCCCCCAAAGATCGAGACTGATATAGAGAGGGGGCCCACTACCACCACTACTACACTAGAGTCCGTGTCCACACAGACAGCACCCATTGGCATAGTATACATGTCAACAACATCCATTCAAACCCTGGTACAAAGGCAAGAATGTACTGAGTCCCAGTTGACTCAATTTCTACAGCAGGTCCGGCCTTGGGTTTGCCATGGCATTTCAAAGGCTGAGGCATACATGCAGACGCATTGTGTGGCCACTATTCAAGGGAGGCTCATACTAGTTCACAATTGTATCAATGTATTTATGTGGCGAGTATAGAAAAACCTCAACTCAGTACAGCCCACAGATTTGACGGCCATTTAGGTAGAGACCAACAACTTCAGTCCGAGATAAGGGCAGCAGTAGAAGCACCGATTATGTTCCCATAGGCCAATCCTATTGATGTGGTGGTTGAATTTGTTCCAGAGGATATACCACTCGCTTCCCTCATGAAGTTCCCTCATGTTGATAATCTAGATACAACGAGACTAGAGGTAGGGATGACAGAAGAGGAGTAGTTTGAGCTTGCTCATAGTCGCTCCATACAAGAAGAGGAGGAGCAGCGATCACGCGATTTATAGATTATGAGGGGTGTTGGACCCTCCGGACAGGCTACTGCTATTGAGGGGAACACAAAGCAGGTTGATAATGGTCAGACTTAACCAGAGACCGATGCTTAGTCTCCCAAGTATGTTTTTTGATCCCTATGTTTTGATCTATTATATTTTATAGATTGAGGGCAATGCAAACTCTTTTCATTGGGGTGTGGGTAGTTATAGGCCTCAGTTAAGTCTGAGTAACTATGGCCTATAACTATCCTAAATTTTGAGTCTGACAATTTTCTTGCCTGTGTTCTTTTTTCCCAAGGACATGTATTTTCTGTTGAACCGGCATGTTGAGGGTGTATAGGTAGTATTAGTAGTATGTAGTACTGAAGTCTATGGCATATGTTAGTTTTTGTGTGAAAAATGATGTCCATCCAAATTTTGTTAGTTAATCTTGATAGCAACCATGCAATTGATTGATTAACAGTGCTTGTTCTGATAAGTGAGGCCTAATAGTGTAATTAGTGTCGTGTGTGTGTGAGCTTTCTTTGCTAAATTCTTATATTATGTTTCAATTTAGAACTTTCCCTGTTACTCTATCATAGATTGTAGGTTATTTGGTTAGGAAAGGATCTTAGGCCATCATTCATATTAGTCCACTTAGCCTAAATGACCAACCAAATATGTAATATATCCCTTGATACCAATGTTTGAGCCTTGCATGTACCCTTTTCTTTGTAAACACCTAAGTAACCTAGCCTCATTAGATGTAAGATCCTAAAATTTACCATGGTTGTTCCTTGAATGTTGTGCACCTTGACTGAGTTTGAAAGCCGAAGTTGAGGGTGGTTGGTGTAAGGGTAATCACATAAAATGGGGTGGAGGCTAGTACATGGAAAAAGGGATACAAATGTGCTATGGGTGCAAGAAAATTGAATAGTTTCCTAAAGAATGAGCTAAAAAGAAAAAAGATGTGAAAATAGAAGGTAATGAGCTAATAATGAGAGTAAGGCACACAGAAAAAAACTTGAAAGAGGAGAAAGGGAGAATGAGTTGAACAATAACAGTGTTGGTAGGGAAAAAGTGTCGAATAACATAGTGTCAATGAGGGTCGTTAGTCACTATGTTTCAAAAACATCATACCAAAGCCCCCTGAACCTACATTACAAACCAAGAAAGTCATATAGTGATCCTAGTCCAAGTAGTCGAAGGTCAAAGTTGTGAGTATAAGCGTAAGCATATGGTATTGAGCATGGTATTGTAATATTTATTGTGAGATTGAGTGATTTTCTTTAGTCCTAAGTATTGAATCTGAGAATATTATCATAAGTGGGATATGGGACTTTTTTTGTGAGGGCACTTGCATTGCACTGTTGATCTTAGATTAATTCAGTGATTATTGTTTATCTATGGTTACCTTTCTTGTCATAGTTGCATTGTCACATGTATTGATTTGCATTGGTTTGTTTGATAGCTATCTAATATTCATTGATGAGTAGTATGGATATCTGTGCTTGATTTGGGCATGATGTGAGCCATTAGAATGATGTTTGTGTGTTACTGCAATGCTTATGTAGATTGAGTATGTCGCTTGAGGACAAGCGATAATCTTAAGTTGAGAGTGTTGATGTACTGTCAAAATACAGCACTTTTGATGCTAAAAACTTGAAATTTTGTGTGTTCCCACAACGATGTTAGTGGGATTGATATGTTTTTATGTTTTTTTTTCAGGATTACAAGATTCGACAAGATTTTGGGATAAGTGTGCAGTTGCTAAAATTTTTGCTGAAATACGAAACACTTTATAAGTTGTGGAAGTTTTCACAAGTTATAGAGTGGATTCATAAGTGATATCTAGTGAAGCAACGATTTACTAAAGTTGCATCTACGAACTGTCAGACGAGTCGTAGAATTATGTATGAGTTGTGGATGAGGTCCCGTACCCTAAGGGCAGAAGTTGGGATTTTCTGAAAAGTCATCAAATGAAACCCTATATGGGTTGTAACCTGAATAAGGCCTGTAGAATGTTCTCGTAGAAGTTGTGCCCAGATTTGAAGAATGAAGTCCACGAAGCATCAGTACGGGCCAAAACATTAGTACGGCCCGTAACCCTGCTCGTATTACCTCCCAAATCCAATTTTCCTATTTTGTTCTAGACTTGCATTTTAAGTACTATAAATAGATTTTTTAGGTTATTTTCAGTAGAGAATGAAGGAGAATGACCAGAGACCTTGAGAGAAGTGCTTAGAAACATTTGGAGCATAACTTTATGATTTTAATCATTAACTTTGATTCATTGTGAAGAGTTTGGGATTTCTTATTCTTAAATTCATCTTTTTAAGTGCTCAATTATGTTATTCTATATCATGATTCTTGCATCTACAATGATTATGCATAGCTAAATCCACAACTAAGGTTGTGGAAACCATGAAGAACTAACAAGGTAAAATCAGATAATTTGTAATTCTTGGAAAGTGTGCATGCATGTATTATCAGTTTTCTTCGTTTTTATTGCTTTTCAATGGTAGATAACGTTAGAACTCGCCTAGTTGTTACTGACTAGATCAAGGTAGTAATAAATGGGAAAGAGATGGATTAACAGGATTCGATCGATTTCTTCTTGTCTAATCAACCAAATAAGATCAAGGGAAGGTTGTACTAGGACAATAGGTAAGATTAGTAATGTTACACTACGGGGATGGATCAAATCACGTAGTGAAATTTACCTCTTGGCTAGATCAAAGGGTTTGGTAAACTTAACTTATTTTTCTATATGCAACACATTAGAAAAGAATGTGATTATCTGGTAATACCAAGTTAAGGAATCATGGGGAACAAAATACCCTAGTTACTCTTTATATTGATTTTACAACACTTAATTTAGGTTTACTTTCTGCAAATTACAAACCGCCCCCTCCTTTAGGAGATAAGTAGGTTAATTAACTCAAATTGTTTGAAATTACTCTGAGTCTACCATATTCCCCGTGGGTTCGACCCTAACCCTAGGTTATATATCTTGACAAAGATCGCTTTAACCTTTAAAAAGGTAGTGTAGTGTGGGCGACATCATGTGCTGACTTGGTCAAATAGTCAATTACCACTCAAACTAAATCAAACTTTCCTAATTCCATGGGCAAACCTGTAACAAAATTCATAGTCACTCTCTCCCATATCCACTCGGGAATGGGCATCTTTTGCATCGACCCACCGGGCTTTTGGTGCTCATAATTGACTTCTTGGCAATTCAAACACTTTGCGACAAACTCGGCTATCTCTCTCCTCATACTAACCCACCAACAATGTTGTTTTAGATCATAGTACATCTTTGCCACACCCGATAGCATAATAGGCCTCCTCTAATATCAATCTCACCCATTCCCTAAATTTAGGCCCACAAACTCTACCATTTATCCTTAAAACACCATCAGGTCAATAACAGTTGCCTTGACTTCACCCCTCAACACTTTATCACAAATCAAGCACGACTTGGGGTCCTCAAGCTGATCAGCACATATCTTATCAAGCAAAGAAGATCTAGCCTCAATAAAGGCCAAAATACTCTAAGCAGGGGAACTTTCCAAACGGACCACTTGTATAGCAAGCGACCTAACCTCTAAAGCTAAGGGCCTTTCCTCAACCCTTAAAAATGCCAAACTCCCCATACTAGTAGCCTTCCGGCTCAAGGCATCTGCTACCACATTGTCCTTCCCAAGGTGTTTTAGAATGGAGATATCATAGTCCTTGAGCAACCCAAACCACCTACGTTGTCTCATGTTTAGATTAGCTTGAGACTCCAATAATTGGTAAAGATCTCACTATGTACCCCATAAAGATAGTGTCACCACAACTTCAACACAAATACAATTGCAGCCAACTCCAAATCATGGGCAGGGTAGTTTCTTTCATCCACCATCAGTTTTCTACAATCATAGGTTGTCAACTTCCCTCTTTGCATCAATACACCACCAAACCCACAGCAAACGCATCAAAATACGCTACAAATGGAACTTCCTCCTCGGGTAAAGCAAGGATGGGTGCTAAAGTCAATAAATCCTTGAGCTTTTGGAAGCTCGCCTCACAATCATTCGACTATTGAAAAGCCACAACCTTCTGACTCAACCTAGTCAATGGGGCTGCTATAGAGAAAAATCCCTAAACAAAACATCGATAATACCCTGCCAAACCAAGCAAGCTCCGAAATTCAGTCATAGAAGTAGGCCTAGCCCAATCATGAGCCACTGTTATCTTAGCCGGATCAACCATAATACCCTGTTTTAACACAACAAGGCCACGAAGTGCAACAGACTCAAGCCAAAACGGATACTTTGAGAACTTTACATATAACTTCTCTTCCCTCAATCTCTGAAGTATTGTCCTCAAGTGCAAAACAAGATCGGCCTCGCTCTTGAAATAAACAAAGGATCATTATGAACACAATCATAAAGATGTCCAGATAGGGCTTGAATACTTGATTCATCAACTCCATAAAAGCAGTCGGGTCATTAGTCAACCCAAATGACATAAACACAAACTCATAATGCCTATAATGGGTCCTAAAAGCTATCTTCGGGATATCAGACTCTTGAACTCTCAATTGGAGAATACCGAGGCACCCGACAAATGGTCAAAAAGATCATCAATGCAAGGCAAAGGATATCTATTTTTGATGGTTAGTTTGTTAAGGTGACGATAGTTAATACATATACGCATAGTCCCATCCTTCTTCTTCACAAATAATACAGGAGCACCCCAAGGAGACACACTCAGATGAATAAATCCATTCTTTAACAAATCTTCCAATTGTTCCTTCAATTCCTTTAGTTCAGTCAGGGCCATCCAAGAAGAAGCAATACATATGGGTTTAGTGCTCGGCTCTACATCAACAGCAAAGTCTATACCAAGATTTGGAGGAACACTAAGAAAATTAGTTAGGAATACATACATAAATTCTTGTGCAACCCTATTAGTCTCTAATGATGGTGGCTCCTAAGAGTAGGCTCAAACATCATCCAAAATATGCCTAAATCCCTTTTTCATCAGCCGACAAGCATGCATATATGAAATAACACCCTTAGAATAGAAGCTAGGTGCTCCAATGCACACCAACTAAGGCAAGTTGGGGCAAAACAAGGTCAGGTCTTCACATGACAATCAAGAATAGCAAGATGAGGCGATAACCAATCCATATCCAATATAATATCAAAGTCTACCATATCTAAAAATATCTAATCAACAACAGTATCTCTCCTCATAAAAGTCACAATCCAACCTTGATACACTCGATTCGCCACTAATGATTCACCTACTAAAGTGGAAGCATAAATAGCCTCAGAAAGCGGCTCAGATATAATATCAATATCAAAAACAAAATAGGCCAGCACATAAGAATAAGTAGAGCCTAGATCAAATAAAATTGAAGTTGAACGGTGGCATTCTGGAACCATCCTTATGATGACCGCATTGAAAGCCTCTACCTCTCTCTATCTGGGACATCACAGCAAACTCTACGACCATTACTAGCTTGTGGGCCTCCACGGGCTCCCCTTATCCCTATACAATGACCTCCTCTAATACACCCCTTATGCCCTGAGAGGCGTCTCTGGCTGTTATCTGAGGTCCTAAAGTTTGAGTAAGAAACACCCAATGTGGACGACGATTGGCAAAGTTCCCAACCTTATCATAAATATAACAAGCCTTAGGGTCTTGCTCCTGTAAACTTCTCCCATGTCATAGCTAGAGATCCAATAGGTCGATGAGCTACACCAGACCTCCACCACTCCTTGGCGATGCCGGTGAATCGGTATGACGTATAGGCAACCCCAAGCGACTCAAGAATAGCCAGGTTATATAATTGGTCCTGGCACTCCGACACAAAATCATAAGCTCTAACACCATGGTTGCCAAAAAATCGTAGGGAAGCCAACCATACAAACCTCTCAAAACTCTTCTACTCCATTGTAGACGTGGCTAGGCTGGTAGAAGATGGTGTCACCATAAATAAGGGCAGTAAAATAGATAGAGCAACAGCTAGACTCTAAAACTGAGAACTCGAACTCGGCCTGGAGGTCTGCGATATAATCATAGTAGTCATAGGAGAATCTATAGTAGCTAGAGCGGGAGGTGCTCCCTCCAATCTAGCCAATACCCTCAAAAGTAACTCCTGAACTGAGGGTGCACTCTCTAGTGTTGAGGGTGGAGTAGGATCTGCAGGCCCCACTAGCTTCTAAGTAGGCTTCAGAGAAGCCTATCTAGTCTACCCTCATGGGGGAGTTTCCCATCTAACAGGTCCTCGGCCCCCGTCCCTATCACAAACTCTGCCTCAACCTCAAGCGGGAGCCACATTTGGCCACCTCGAGCTCTCTCATTGATCGACGGGATCTAGTAATCGATATCTATGCAGAAGGAGTAGATTAGACACTTTCAAAGTGGGTAACATAAAGAAACTCTCGAATGGAAGAAAGATATGAAAGTCTTTCATATCAAATTCCACTAGCCTCCCAAAGGTGGGTGTGCACGTCTACGACTGATTCACGAGACTCTACTAGATACTTAGCTCTTGATTCATGAGCCCAATGAACTTATAGCTTTGATACCAAACTTGTCACGACCCAAGATCAGATCGTAACTAAAGGAAGATAAATAAAATGGAAACAACTCATATAACACAAGAAATCTCCCAAAACCTAAAGTCATTAGTACAAAAGCATCTGAATAGGGTGGAAGTATAAACATAACTATCTCATAAGGAGATACAAAACTATCTCAGAAATATCTGATACAAAGTCTAAAAGCAATAAAGAGAATCCCGAAGATCCACAGCCACCCAAAGTTTGAGCCTCACTGGTAAGATCTAGATGTAAGCACAATAACTCAACTGGAGTGATCAACAACCCTGTGCGGTATTTATGCTCGATCTATAGGAAGGAACAAAGTATGGGTGAGTACACCCAAATGTACCCAGTAGTTTCAACCAACTAAGCAAGAGAAATCGATCAAGTATGCAATAACAAAGATTACTAACACCTACGTCCAAAATAACTATATACAATTATAAGATACGACCTCCATGATCAGAAATGACATATTATAATGAGAGATATTATCATAATGCATAGAACTCATCAAGCCATAAGCAAAGTGTCTCCCAACCTCGCTACCTACTCGTGGTCAAGAAATGTCATAATGTTCAATCCTGCCACCTACCCATAGTCAAGGAATATCATATGATGTCATCCTTGCCACCTGCCCATGGTTAAGGGATTATGAAGTATAGATCTCACCCTTGCCTCTTGCCTAGATCAAAGGGTTGTACAAATGTGGAGCATATTACCCTTGCCTCCTGCCCGTATCAATGGATAGCACAAAGCAATCATGCCATAGATGCAAATCAATTATACAACCCCAAATATACATGTAACATATAGAATGGCATCAAAACAGGAATGCTGATACATGAATTTCATCTAATCATATGCACATAAAGAATAATATCGAGTGCCACAGCTAATGCCCAAACCATCATCAAGTCTCCGATCATCATAATTACATCAATAGCCAAGAATATCAACAACACCGGACCTTACTAGTTCAAATATGCAAGAATTTTTTAGTAATACCAAACTTTACTCATTCCAATTATGTAAAACTATCAATAATATCGGACCTTACTCGTCCCAATTATACATATACATCTCAAAGGTATCTCAACATCCATCAATTACCACGTAATTACTCAAATGGTCTCACAAGTCTCATATTATCACATTTTATCCCAAATCATGATTTCATCTCAGTTCATCCATGGGATCAAAATATACAACATAATTCAACTCAACCGAAATCACATTTTTCATCATTATCCCAACATGTCAACCCAATTACACAAGAATCCATCT
This sequence comes from Solanum medicagineum, assembly GCA_026153255.1. Classification (NCBI taxonomy): domain Eukaryota; kingdom Viridiplantae; phylum Streptophyta; class Magnoliopsida; order Solanales; family Solanaceae; genus Solanum; species Solanum medicagineum. The sequence goes on from JAPFFP010000099.1 coordinate 2,122,050, forward strand.
TGATCTCAGAATTACCATATAAATATGACAAATAACTCAAATCTAGTCCTAAAGAGGTCAACAAACCTACCTCAATGCCGACACCGCACTCGGACAAGCTTTCAATCAACTCAATCCACAAAACAATCCTCAAATTGATCCACCACTATCAACTATAGACACTACGCATCAAGAGGAGCATTTTGATAGTCATATTGGCATAAATTAGAATTGGGGGGAAAATGGTTAAGTTTAGGGCTAAAATCTGAAGTTTCCAAATCTGAAAAATAACTTAAAAATCAATTTCTATGAAAAAAATAGAGTCCGCGAGTGAAATGATTATTTGAATGGTATATTAACATTTAAAGTTTGGAAATCATAGTCTAATAATTCCCAATTTTGGACATTCAAAATCATGAAGTTAAAGACAAAATCAAGATAAAACTTATGAAAAAAGATTAATATAATCTTTAAAACACTTACCCAAAAAATTCTTTGAAAATCGTCTTTCAAAATCACCCTTAAAGCTTGACAAGTTCGTAAATAGAATAAAAATAGTGTCTATCAGGTCTTAAAAACTGATCAGTGAAAATACTCTCCGCGACCACGGAGCCTAACCAAGCACAACTTTGCAAACGTGGGGCCCTATCTGAGAATGTGGAGCACAAACTCACCAAGACCTCTGCAAACGCGGAGAAGAAAAGCACTTGCACCAGATATCAGATAAACCAGCAATGCCAAAGTCCAATTCCCTACTAGGAATGGACCCTCGAAACTCATCCAGACACAGAATTTCTTAATTCAAACATGTACCCATATTAAAAATAGTGATATGGACTCAACAAAATAATCAGAATTTGATGTCGGGATCTCCATCACACATTTACAATGTAAGTCAAATAAACTAGTTTAGAATTCAAAATACCAAAACTTCCCTCGGCAACTCCAAAAATTATGATGAGAACATTTGTAGTATTAGTTTCACCATCGGAAACTATAGGAACTTTCGGAATTTTGATCCGAGCTTCCAAACTCTAAATGTTGACCAAAGTCAAACTTTGGTTCCAAAAGAAACTAAAATCACAACTTTGGGCCTAAAAACCTCATTTTAACTTTGGATTCAGTTCTGTAACTTCTCATAGACCAGTTTCAACATTCTGGAATGAATAAATCTCCATTCTGACACCTGAAACTCAAAATGGTACAAAAACGTACTTTTTCAACAACTTAAGCTTCCAAAAAATGTCAAAACTCATATTTTCAACTTTTATGACTCAGGATTTTAGTCCCAATGATAAAAATAGTTCAAATTAGGCTCAAAGTAACTTACGAGAGGGTGAAACAGTAATTTTCACAGTTAAGGCCACAAAATAACCAACTAGGTCATTATTGTTAGATTGTGCATGGGTCTACTTTTGGGCTTATGGGGACCTAGTTGGCCTACAAGCATAGATATTAGGGTCTTACACCCACGTACAATAGTATACCTTAGTCCGATGATGATTGTCATATGGGCCTACTCAGATTTTATCAATCGATATCCTTGCACAGTACTTGGGTTATTTAGTTAGAGTTTGGTGGTTCTGCAAACATGCTTACTCCATGATTTGAGTTCCAATTTGTTAGACTTACTGTAATTCTCTATATTTGAGCTTTATATTTACAATATTTCACTCAGTCAGCCAATGATGCCTACTAGGTGCTTGTTATTAGTACTCATCCCTACATTTTTACATCTTCCGATAGTGTAGTCCAGGTATTAGCAATGATTACTCAATTGGGGGATTCGTGAGCATTAAAGAGACACTTAGTGAGCACCAACAGCACTAGACACTCTACAGTCTCCTTCCTTCTAATGGTCATCTTTGTATCCAAACATTGGCCTTATAAGTATAGTGCTTGATATTTGTAGGAGTTTCCCTGGTTATGTATCTTATTGTGTATGTGTGTGTATAAGTGTGTGCTTATGTTTAATGCAGCTTTGTATAGTTTACTTGCACGTTTTTGGTAGAGAGTGTTGGTTTATTTAGGCATAGATAGTATTATTGTTACTAGTAATTCAGGATAGGTACCCTGGAGATGGGAATTGGCTTGACTATAGGTGGAATCTCACATGGACAATCATAAATGGGACCAAGTCGTGACAAGATGGTATCAAAGCTTAAGGTTCACTAGTCTCATCTGTATAGAGCTACCATCTAGTAGAGTCTTGTGGATGGTTGCGGAGACGTCCGTGACTTCTCTCCAAGAGGCTACAGGATGTCTAGGAAACTTTATGTGTTATTGATTATGGATATGTAATATTGTTAATAGTCCAATGATATCCTAGAATTTAATTTGATTCATCCTCTCGCGCATATATTGCATAAAGGTCAGACTTCGAGGCACGGTAGGGCTCCATCATTGGACCCAAATAAGGATCAGCCTCTAGAGCCCATAGAGCATCGGTCGGATGCCTATAAGTTTGACAACTAGATAGGGGGCCTACATGCATTTAGATTATGGGAGCCTCAGAGATAGGCTTTGTGCCCAGTTACTTGCCTATAGTGACTGTGTATTATACTATAGGATAGGTTGTTGAGGGTGGGACTCTGTCACTGATATCTTTACATTAGTTATGGTTTAAAGGTTATAAGGGTTGTGAATACTCCTGTTAAAGATTACAAAGGGAAAAAAGGATGTGACTAAGGTAAGCTAAGCATTGATGTTGTCTATATACCTGTATTTGATTATGTAATTGATGGGTTGACCCATTGGGCATCCTAGTATTGCTAAGTATGCGATACTCGATATGTTTTTTATTATTTGTTCCTTATGTTATGATTATGAGCTATTAAAAACCAAATATAAGCCTATACCCTAAGATTTATACATATTCCATTTCATTGTTGATAATATGAGTGGGTAATCATGTATTGGTGCTCTATAGTATTTGAGAGGTTGGCTGTCAGTTATATTTCTCGCTACACCTTGTGGCTCTTTGGTTATGATTCTGCCATTGCAATTTTGTTGATATACTTTTCTCCTGTCTCGCGATCCAAACTAGGGCCTAGACGTAACACGGCAAATAGGGAACCTGAAGGGACCCCAAACAAGCCTCTTAGCATATCCTACACACATCCTTGGTTGCGGAAGCAAGATAAACAACAAGAGAAAACATAAACAAGGGAAATTGGGACTAAGGGAGAGAGTTTAATACTTAAATAATATAGGTGATTCAAAACTCAACCATAATACATAACTTGTCCAACAACACCTCTAGACATAGAATTTAGCGGGGGCCAAGACAACCAACCAGTCTCACCCTCATAGTAGTGACCATAAGTATTCCCAAATATACAAGATGTAGTCTAAGCATAAGCATGAAAAAGATAGATATTGTCCCCGAACATAAAGACTCACCAAAGCTAACTTGAATAATACGTCTAGCCACGTGAAGGAGAATCAATGGGAGCTCTGATTCCTACATGGTAATATCATATAGGCATAGAGTATGCGTTAGTACGTTTGAATGTACTAATTATATAGGGTGAAATGCAACAAGAGATAGACAACGTAGGCAAAATGTAATATCATAAGCAATGTATAGCATAATAACAATATGTTATGTATGAATAATGCTTGAAGTAAAACATGCTTATATAGAACGTATTGCATGTGAAGAAAGAGACCATCTCTATCGACCAAGCAAACTTAGTACTTGGAATCCAAGGTAAACCACCCCTTAGATGTGATTGAGGTACCAACCCCTCAATTAGTTGATGCACATGACCACCCTTTGTCAGAAATGATTGAGGTACCAACCCCTCAATTGGTTGATGGCTTACCACCCCCACTCAAGGCGATTAAGGTACCAAGTCCTCAGTTGGTTGATGGACATGACCACCCTCTACCGAAAATGATTGAGGTACAAAATCCTCAATTGGTTGATGGACATGACCACCCTCTACTGAAAGTGATTCAGGTACCAACCCCCTAATTGGTTGATGGTTTACCACCCCCATCCGAAGCGATTGAAGCATCACCCCTCAATTAGCTATGGTCAACTCACAACACAATAGATACTTCTCATGAAAAAAATAAATATATACCATCTTTTCAGCATCATAAAGTCACTTAACTCATATACCATGCATTAGGCCTTCAACAACTCAAGAAACATGATCCGAAAATTTTATCAAACACTTGGCGGGTGTATAATGCTAGTGTAAAATCATGCAATTCAAGAGTGAATTCATGCAAGAAAACTTAATGTAAAACCACCCACCAACTCTTGGTAATACCCTCATGCATTATACATCAAAATCCTTTATCAAATCTCAAGATATATCAAAGATTTATAACTCAAAACATGCTTAAACAGTCACACATTTAAGAAACCCCAACATAGTTCATAGGCAAATTCATACTAAGTAAGACTCATAAGTAAATCAACTTAGAAACATGAGATTTATGTAAAAAGGAAGCTTGGGCACCATGGGTGAAAGGACCCAATGGTTAAGACCCACATACCTTAACTTTGAAGATTTCATTAATGAAGATTGGAATGGAGACTTGAAGCTTGAATGAAACCCTTAAGATCTGAAATGAGATTTGGCACTTGAATTTTGAATGAAATATTTGTCTAAGTGTTTGAAAGACTATTAGGGAATGTCTTGTATGATATGAAGGTGAATTATGGCTCAATATAGTTATTTTTACGCATGGAAAGACTTAGGCCCAAGAACCTAAAGCCTTGGACTGAGATTAGAAAAATTGGTAACAAAATACACTGCTCCACGATAGGTCGGCGTCGCAGAGCAGTTGCGGACTGCTACTGGAATTCGTTTTTCGCTACGATCCTCTAAAATTTGGGTTATACCTACTTCCCACTCAAGTTTTCACCTTGAACAAGAATATGAAGCCGAATTTTCGATATCATGCACGGATTTTGAGATATTGGAAATTATGATTATGGGCATTTTTTAGGCACATTTTCGGGCACTTTTTTTGGGGTCGTTTCAATATCTCCCCCTTGGGAACATTCATCCCTGAATGTCAAAGAAACATATAAAAGAGAAGTAAGCAAGATACATTCAACCCACACAAGAATGTAACAATGCACTTAAACATCACTTCAAAAATCTCAACATAAGTGTTTTAATCACCATGAACTTGTCAATATAAACATGAATGTATGCAAATGACATGAGGGCTGAGACTTAAGACTTGGAATCATTAAAAAAGGACTTGACGTGTTATCACAAGCTTGAATAAAATGAAAGAGGTACATTATTACTTCTCCATGCCCACTCTGGCTCCCCGAGAGACATTTTCAACTTGACGATTCTTATAAAGGGCCTTGACGAACACTACATCCTTATTAATCAACTCTTCCATCCTTCCATCTAATACCTCTGCCTGGGCCTTCTCCTAAGATAACTTATCCTCCTCAACACCCACAACCTCAAAGGGTTCTATGGCACGAGAGTCACCAACACATTCCCTCAACCTTAGAAGCACGAAGAATCGGACGAACCCTATCCATATCCATAAGCAATCCTTATTCGCATGCAACCTCACCAATCCTCCTCAACACTCTATAAGGACTCACAAACCTTAAACTCACTTCCCTCTCTAGCCAAACCGGACCACACTCTTCATGGGTGAAACCTTCAAATAGATCCAATCACCAACTTTAAATTCAAGATCCCTTCTCCTCACATCGGCATAAGACTTTTGACGACTTTGGGCTGTTTTCAACCTTTCCCTAACCAACCTCACCTTCTCCATAGACTTCATAACTAGATCCGGACTTAACAAAGCCATTTTAATCATTTCAAAACTCCCAACTAGTGATCTACAGCACCCATCAAAGAAGGCCTCAAAAGGTGTCATACCAATGCTAGAATGATAGCTATTATTAGTCTTATCAAGAACCCTCTTTCTCAAGTCATCAATACTAGGAACACACAACTTACCTTGGTACCTAAGGACACCATCTCCTCCTTGGGAGAAAACCTCCACCTTGTCAATGCTCACCAAAGCCTTCAATTCTAGCAAGGAGGAATCAAGATCTTCCTTTGCTTCTACCTCATCAACCAAAGAAGATTTTTGAACCAACAACCGCAATACCACCATAGTCAACCTCTTCCAACCTAAACCTCAATCTAGCCAACCGATGGACCTTCCGAGACAACCCTTTGTTGCCACCATCAATATGAACTAAGCTACCCATGAACACCTTACTCAAAGCACCGACCACAATATCAGTCTTATCGGGATGATAAGGCACACTCATATCATAATCCTTAAGAAGTTCTAACCACCTTCTTTATCTCAAGCTAGGATCCTTTGGATGAACAGATATTGGAGACTCTTGTGATCGGTAAACACATTAACATGCACTCTATACAAATAATGACGTCAAATTCAACTCAAGGTCATAGATAGGATAATCCTTCTCGTGCATCTCAAATTGTCTAAAAGCATAGGCTATCGCCTTACCATTTCTCTTCAAAACACAACCCAAACTAATTGGGGAGGCATCACAAACACAACAAACCCTTCCAAGCCTTCCGGTAGAGACAAGATAGGAGCGAAGACAAGCTTATCCTTCAAGGTTTGGAAACTATTTTCACACTCATCGGTCCACACAATCTTAGCCTTCTTTTGAGTCAACTTAGTCATGGGAGAAGCAATAGAAGAGAACTCATTCACAAACCTCCAGTAGTAACTCTCTAAGCCCAAGAAACTCCTAATGTCCGACGGAGTCAAAGGTATAGACCAATTTCTAATCATATCCGTCTTTCTAGGATTCACCTCAATACCATCCCCTGACACCACATGTCCTAAAAAGACAACCTCTTTCAATAAAAATTCACATTTTCCATACCTACCATACAACTTCTCTTCCCTTAATCTTTGTAGCATTACCCTCAAATGAGCCACATGCTCTAAATAAATCAATACTTCATCACTAGAGACTGCCATAAACATGCCAAGGTAGGGTTTTAAGACCCTATTCATGAAACCATAAACATAGACAGTGCATAAGTCAACCAACCAACTCCTCCACGACTCAAAATGCTCATTCCTGGCCCAAAAGGGCACTTAGGGATATCACCTACCCTCGTTCTCACTTGGGGACAAAATCCGAACCGAAGATTAATCTTAGAGAAGTGACTAACCCATTGAAGTTGGTCAAACAAATCATACATCCTTGGTATTCTTTATGGTGACCCTAATAAGTTGCCAGTAATCAATACACTTTATAAGGGAACCAACCTTCTTCTATACAAACAACACTGGGAAGCTTACTAGGAATGACATCAAGGAACTCATTAACCACCAAAACCTACCCTATAGGGAGAAACTTGGACTCAACATACCTAACCCTCGCAAGATGATAGAGACTCCCCTTAGAAAACAACTCATGGGATTGAATGCAAGAAATGAATCTACCCTTGACCACCATATTATGATTTTCCACTCAAGAACAGGTTCACTAGGGAATTGGAATCTAACTCTATGGGTCCTACCTATAATGGAGACATAATATGCATACAACTAATCCACCTCAAATATAATATCAAAATCCACTATATCTAATTCAACATAGTCACAAGACAAGATCTATGCAATATGACCACAGAATAATTCCTATGGACCTTCTCAGCAACAATAGACTCACCAATGGGGTAGACACCAAACGTTCACACAATAATCGGGACACCCCATGAAGCCCATGAGAAAACAAAGGGGATAATGAAAGAGATAGTGGCACCCAGACCTATCAATGCACACACATCAAATTCAAAGGAAACTTCAACATACCGGTAACAACATTGGGCATCACATCCACTCCTTAGGCCTCTTGATCAACGTGACCACCTTATTTTTGAGGTCGACCACTTTTACACCTTTTTCTAGCATGAAGACAATCAACAACCTTGTGGTCCACCTCACCACAACCATAACAAGCATTGGTGCCCCTCAAACATGGGTCTCTATGAATCTTACCACATTTTGAGCACTTAGCATAAGGCATTACACCACCACCACCTTTGGGACTTTGGAACTTTCCTTTAATACGGGCCCTCTTGGCCCCTCTCTCCTCCCTCTTACCACTTGAAGTCTTAGGGGGACTCACTTGTTGATTGAGTTGAGTTGTCAATTTTGTCACCGCTTTGGCCAATACCCATAGAGCATTGCAAACCTCCACATTTGATATATCACCGTCCTGAGTAGCTTGAGACATATTCTAAAACGCAATGATTAATTTAAGAAATAAGCCTTAGGGGACTTAACTCTATCACACAACATAGATCAAAAGTAGGGAAATATTTCCTAAAATGCCTCATAGCCTCTCATTCATAGTCGTGGTGTGCTTCACAACCATGAATAAGACTCTAATCGACGTGGTATGTTGGACTCCGAGGGCCATTAACAACCTAGTGCTCTGATATCAAGTTTGTCACGACCTAAACTAGGGCCTAGACATGACAAGGCGAATGGGAAACTCGAAAGGACCCAAAACAAGCCTCTTAGCATATCATACACACATCCTTGGTCACGGAAGCAAATAAACAACATGAGAAAATATAAACAAGGAAAATTGGGACGAAGGGAGAGAGTTTAATACTTACATGACATAAATGAGTCAAAACTCAAGCATAATACATAACTTATCCAACAACACCTCTAGACATACAACTTAGCAGGGGCCAAGACAAGCAACTGGGCTCACTCTCATAGTAATGACCATAAGTATTCCCAAATATACAAGATGTAGTCTAAGCATAAGCATGAAAAAAGATAGATATTTTCCCCGGACATGAGGACTCACCAAAACTAACTTGGACAATCCGTCTAGCCACGTGAAGGAGAATCAATGGGAACTTCGATTCCTCAACAACAACAACAACAACATACCCAGTATATTCCCACAAGTGGGGTCTGGGGAAGGTAGATTGTACGCAGACCTTGCCGCTACCTCATAGAATGTGTTAGTTCGTTTAAATGTACTACGTATGTAGGATGCAATGCAACAAGAGATAGGCAACATAGGTAATATTATGTAGGCATAGAGCATGTGTTAGTTCGTTTAAATGTACTACGTATGTAGGATGCAATGCAACAAGAGATAGGCAACATAGGCAAAATACAATATCATAAGCAATGGATAGCATAATAACAATATGTCATGTATAAATGATGCTTGAAGTAAAACATGCTTATATAGAGCAGATTACATGTGAAGGAAGAGATAATCTCTATAGACCAAGCAAACTTAGTACTTGGAATCAAAGATAGACCACCTCTTAGAAGTGATTGAGTTACCAACCCCTCAATTGGTTGACGCACATGACCACCCTCTGTCAGAAATGATTGAGGTACCAACCCCTCAACTGGTTGATGGCTTACCACCCCCACTCGAGGCGATTAAGGTACCAAGCCCTCAGTTGGTTGATGGACATGACCATCCTCTTCCTGGAATGATTGAGGTACAAACTCCTCAATTGGTTGACGGACATGACCACCCTCCACCGGAAGTGATTGAGGTACCAACCTATCAATTGGTTGAACCACCCCCATTTGAGTCGATTAAGGCATCACCCCTCAATTGGCTATGGTCAACTCACAACATAATAGATACTCCTCATGAATCAACAAATATATACCATCCTTTTAGCATCATAAAGTCACTTAACTCATATACCATGCATTAGGCCTTCAACAACTCAAGAAACATGATCTGGACATTTTATCAAACACTTGATGGATGTGTAATGCTAGTGTAAAATTATGCAATTCAAGAGTGAAATCATGCAAGAAAACTTAATGTAAAACCACCCACCAACACTTGGTAATCCCCTCATGCATTATACATCAAAGTCCTTTATCAAATCTCAAGATAGATCAAAGCTTCATAGCTCAAAACATGCTTAAACAGTCACACTTTTAAGAAACCCCAACATAGTTCATACTCAAATTCATAGTAAGTAAGACCCATGAATAAATCAACTTAGAAATATGAGATTTATGTAAAAAGGAAGTTTAGGCACCATGGGTGAAAGGATACAATGGTTGAGACCCACATACCTTAACTTTTGAGATTTTCTTAATGAAGATTTGAATGGAGACCTGTAGCTTGAATGAAACTTTAAAATTTGAATGGAGACCTGTAGCTTGAATTTTAAGTGAAATATGGGTCTAAGTGTTTGAGGGAGTATTGGTGAATGTCTTGTATGATATGAAAGTAAAATATGGCTAAATATAGATATGTTTACGCATGGGAAGACTTAGGCCTAAGACCCCAAAGCCTTGGACCGAGATTAGAAAAACTGAAAACAAAAGACATTGCTCTGCGACAGGTCTATGTCCGCGTCGCGGAGCAGTCACGGACTGCTACTGGAATTGCGAAATTGGTGAAATTTGTTTTCGCTGTGGGTCCTCTAAAATTTGGGTTATACCCACTCCCCACTCAATTTTTCCCCTTGAACAAGAATATGAAGTCAAATTTTCGATATCATGCATGAATTTTGAGATATATGAAAATTACGATTATGGGCATTTTCGGGACACATTTTCGAGCACTTTTTTTGGGGTTGTTTCATCCTGATTGTCTAGTGATTGAGTTGTGATCCTTATAGTGAGATGAATGTTATACCTGGGGTTTTAGTTGGTTGTCTATTATTGATTGGGATATTTGTTATAGTTGTCAGCTGAGCTGCTTGCCATTCTATCCTGGAGACTTGTTACAATTGTTAGTTGGCTTGTATATTCTTATTTGGATTCCTAGCTACACTTATCAGTGGGAATGTTGATTGTACTGGTTACCTGACTTTGGGTTATGGTTATATGTATTTCTTATCATATCGCTTACTTTAGTATGGATTCTGAGTCTCTTGTATCCTAGGTTATGCATTAGCATAGTGGGGGATTCATTTTTATTAGTGGAGGATTAGGTGTGATGATTCTTAAGGATTATGATATTTTGAGGTTGATATTGTCGGATAGGCTCAGTTTTGTTAGGTATGGATTGATTCACCCTTTATAATGTTGTGGTAGATGATTAAGCAGATTGCCACCTTGGCTATACTTGATACGTCTCTAGCAGCATAGTAGGGGCTCATTGTTAGGTTATTGGTTGGTATTCTTTCATATATACAGGTTAAGAGATTAGATCGATCGAATGTTTAATATACTTGTTTGTACTAGGGATATGACAGCTGAGGCCCTAATAGGCAACATGGCTCCTGTAGTTGTGAGCCTTAGATATGTTCTTACGAATCGACAGACAATTATCATACAGAAGGGGTTGATTGTATTATAGGGGAGATCATATTTCCATTGATAGAGATTTTGGGTGGAGGATATCCCGGAGATTGAACCTGGACCTATTTTGGTCATTACGAGTGACTGATTATGTTTGTTGGGCTGACTACAGCCTTGTTGTAGCATGGATTCGAGGATTTATATGTACTGGTGGTATTGTCACGCCCCAGGAGGGTACTCTTGGCGTGATCAGCACTTGAAGAATCATTGATGATTCCCCAAGAGAACCACCTGGCTTCGTCATCACATCTTGCTCAACAGTGAAAGAAAGTACTCGGTAAAAGCATTTAAAGAAAAGACAAAGATGTCATAAATAGTTTCAAAATAGATCAAGTCTAGGAAAATGTAATACTCAACAACTCTACTCAAGGTCTATGAAGCCTCTACTCTAAATGTCTTGATGGTACCATGACAAACCATGGCTACCCAACTCAAGAAAATAAAAGAAATAGTGAAATAAAATAAGGCTCGTCCAAATAGCAAGGAGGGCTCACAAAGGCTGGAACTCAAGAACTCTAAACCTCAACGGTGCGCCTGTTGAAGTCCTCTACCTTCTGTATCTGCATCGTGAAATGATGTAGCACCAAGTGGCATCAAAACGTGGAATGTACGGTATGTAAAATAGCTCAAGGAAACAAATAGGGCTCAAATCCAATCATACAACTCAACTTGAGACTCAGCTCATCATCTCATAACTAAACTCAAGTAAATCATGCAAGTTTGAAGTTTTTGAAATCATGCTCTAGAAATAGACTCAGTGTGTAATGCAACTCAGTTCGAAAATCACGAATATGCTCAACTCAACTGTTGCTTGGAAGTTTCTCTAACCGATATAACTCTCCACCACTATGAGTTTTTGGTGATGTACAACGAAAAGATATCATTGCCACATCTGCCCTAAATTTGCCAATGAATATGACGTCAACCACTACCTCTCTTTTTCTCTCTCTTGGATCCTAAGAGAGTGTCCCTCAATTGGTGCATGGGCCACCAGAACTATCCTGTACGACCATCTTACACTGGCAACGTAGTTTCGGGGAGCGCACAATCACCCAACTCGATGCTCAATACTCCTTCCAAGGCTAAAATGTGTTCATATAACTCAAACTTATCTCTTTGACTCATCTCATACAAGTCAACTCAGTTCTCAAGAACTTAGCTCAATTACTCAACAACTCAATTACTTAGGACCATCATTCATGCAATGTAACTCAAGAATCTAACCCACATAATGCAAGACTCTCACGGATTACAGTCAAGTACATCATATCATCCAGGCTCAAAACATAAAGCATAATAGATATTCTTTACATACATATATGAAACAAGAAAACATACTTCTTAAGTTCAATTTACTTGGTTTAGAAAGTTAAATTCATAAGTTTCAATTTAGTCAGTAAGCAAGGAAAATACTAAACTTAGAGCTAGTGTATCAAGCATTCAAATAACATTCATATTTCATGATAATAAGGATGCAACCTATAAATTCACTCAGATGTATTAATGATAACTTATTAATGATAACTCAGACATGTACAAGAATTCGGGACTCAAGATTCACGGGATTGAGGATATACAATGAATACTCATAATCTTAACTCAAGTAGACAAAGGAACGCATGGATGAACATAATCGAACTCTTTAGATAGCCTTACATACATGGAACTTGAGAGCAACTCAACCTTGACCTCAAGAACCCTCGTTTCTTCTCTTCTTCTCTCAAGAATTCTAACTTAACCTTCGTGTGTTTGGAGGCTCTAGAATGGGGTTTTAAGAACACTTTTTTGACTAAAAATGACTTGATAAATCATAGTTTATGTTTATGAGAGGTTGGAAAAAGTCTAAAATTCCCCTCACAAGAAAAGGAAATTTTTCACCTCGAAATGGCCCAGTCCGTGACGTCTGGGCGCGCAGTAGTGTAATTTTTTCTAAAAAATTTTTGAACGCGTTTTTTCCAATCCTGTCGAAAAAATATGAAAAAAATAATAAGTGTAGGTGAGCGACCAAGGTGCGTCGCGCCTGTGTCGCGTACAGACATTGGTTTTGGATTTTGCATCAAAAACTTATCTTTTGATTTGGTCACTATAAAAATCGACCGAGATCATTTTTCTACTAAATCTTTCATGTTGATTGCAAATCCATTCTGGGATTCGCCATCTGAGCATAACAAGACGCATTATGCTCATGTCTCTCCTCTAAGGGTATTTTGGTAATTTTACCGGATGTTACAGGTATTTGTTGTGGTAACTCGTGGACTACCCTACTTGTTGGGTGTTGATTTGTTAAGTACTACAAGACGGTGATTGGTTTGTTAAATGTTAGAACTACTAGTTCCTTTTTAGTTGAGGCGACATGTGCCAGGTTGAGTTATGGAGACGGGGTATGAACCATTTATTGTTAACTCATGGTAGTTCGGGTTATCTGGTTTGAGGCTAGTGGGTGGTAACTAGGAGTACTTTCACTACAAGAAAAAGGACCTTTAACAAAGGCATATTTGGTTGTTAAAAGTTCAAATCTACTCGCTAAAGGTCATTAACGACGGAGTAAATCCGGTCGTCGCCCGTCCTTAAAGGCTCCGACATTAAAAGTTTAGCGACGACTTTCTATCCTGTCGTTAAAAGTTTTTTAATGACAATATAAGATCTAGTCACTATATGTCCTTTAATAGTGATCGAATTTTCCCTACATAATTAATCAATTTGGTGGTTAAAAAACTTTTGCATCAAGTAACATTTAACAACTACAATTAGTTTTAACGACAAAAATAATATGTATGCTAGTTTCAGCATCAATTTTAACTACCAAATCTTTCGTCGCTATTGTTCATTTCAATATTAGATACGCCAAGTATAAAAGAGTTTTAGTACTCACATTTTTGTTTGCAATTATATAAATACTAGTTTCTGTATACGTGTGTTTCATGTGATTCTTTTTCATAAATCTATTAGTTTGATTAAATTCATTGTAATGAATAATAAAATGCAATGATTGTAAATTAAATCTTCAAAAATGAGTTACAATGCTAAAGATTAATTCTTTTTAAAATAGTTAATTGTAAAACTTGATACACACATAAAAAATAGAGAAGAAAAGTATAATGTACAAATTCTTCTTAAGACTTTAATACTAACAATATAAATGAAAAAAGAAATACAAAATTAATACATATTTTTTAAGTTCTAGTTTTCTCAAGTCAAACTAAAAATCAAATATCTAGTACAATAATAAAATAAGCATTTCACTACTTCATCCATAGAACAAAAAGGAAAAAAGTGACTAGGGATCCCATGAAACAAAAGAAATGAATTTATATATACAAAATTGAGGAATACCAAATGTCAAAAGATATCTTAAAGTTTTAAATTAAATATTTAGAAGTTATGAACTTGAAAAGTATGAGATCATAAAGATTAAAAATAGCAATGGAATATGTAATTAAATATGAGATATGAAGTTAAACATTTAATTTAAAACAAATAAAAGAAAGATATGAAGTTGAACATTTAAAACAAATAAAAGGAAAAATAATATTAAAGGGTATATCATTTAGGATCTATATTTACTTTGAATTGATATTATTTTTTGTTAACGGTTTCTTTATTATTTATTTTACTATTTGAAGAAGAGAAAAAGAAGCACACAAAGATAATAGGCTTGAGAATGAGGATTATTTCAAAAAGAATATAAATGATAATGTTCTAAACTATAGCTAAAGTAATGTCGACTTCTGCAACTATATTTTAAATGACGTAGCAAAAATAGCTCAAGCTTTAAACTTTATGTGGATTGTAATTGTTGGCGAAAGAGTATTAAAAAATATCCTCATAAGAGAGAGAACTGAGTGCATCATACCCTTTTTTCTTCCTCACATTTAAAAGAACGTAAATTAAAGATCTCAATTAAAAAATATGAATACAAAATTAAATGTAGACCTTAAATTATAGTATATATGTGGAAGACATAAAATGATACATTAAGTATACCGGACTGGAGGTGATCTCCTACCCATAATAAGTATCCATCCACTCTCCATTTACATTAAATTCATAAAGGATTATGAATTTGAAAAAGCATGAAAATAATGGTTGTTGACACCCAATTTTTACCCTCCACGGTGTCAAATTAATCATCGAGTTTCATTTTTTTGTTTCAATGATTTTAGGCCATAAAAAAAAAACGGGCGCGTGACACCCACGCGCCCCCAATTCCCATTTTATCCCTTTCCCCCAGGAACCCCATCTCCTTCTTCTTCTTCATTTTTCTTTCCCCTTAACCCTAATCCTCGCCGCCTCTCTCCCATTCCCGTTCCCCTCTTCTTCCTCAACCCCTTCCTGATCGTTTTCTTCTTCAGCAAAACCAGAAAACACCTAAAACCATGAAACCAGAGGAAAACCAAAACTGACAAGCCCCGACAACTCTCCAACGGTCACAACGCTCCCCATCCCTTTTTACACATGGCCGACACAACGAGTGGGAGACAACATCAACCCTACCCACTTTCAATTTTTAATTTCAAAAACCCTAACCCATTCGATTTCCCCCCTCAATTTGCCCTAATTGGTTCTTTCACTGATGAAGGGGGCGGTCGATAGTGAGAAATTGGGAGGCAGTGGTTCTGAACCAAAAAACCCTAGAAAGACATCAATCAAGCTTATTTTTCGATAGTCAATCTTGTTCCTAAAATCCGAAATAGTTCATATATCCTGAAATCGATTTCTGAGAAGCTGATTTGGCTTTCAAGGGTTTGAAATTGGGGATTTTATTTTTTTTTGGTCAAAGAAGGTGTAGACGAAACTCTCGGTGGTGGAGAAACTTTCCCCAAGTTCGTCGTCTCAGTTCACTCCCCCGAAAAAGGTAATATCCTAAATCTCATATTTCATTTCGAAGTCGTATACTGCATCTGAATGTAAATATCGTAGCTATATTGAAGTATTTGCGTTTGTGTGCCTGGACTAGAAATCCCCGTTATGAAGGCTTGAGGCTGTGCTGTTGTTTTTGTTTGATTAATAAGACAGTTCTGGGGCTGTGTTTGCGATGTTGTTACTATCATCCTGATTCATTGACAAATTGCTAAAAATCAACTTAGTGTTGAAATGATTTTTGCCGTAATGTTCAATTTCCAG
>JAPFFP010000099.1:2138571-2155723 GCA_026153255.1 Solanum medicagineum
GAAATCCTTAGGAAGGAATCAGAGTGACGTTCAACCGAAAACAGAAATCAGCAGTCATACCTCCTTTATACCAACTATAGTGAAGTAAATGCATTCTATTATACTGTTCTAGAAAAATGTCAATATTTTGAGCTGACTGAATTAAATATGAATCAGAAGACATGCAATACCTCAGTCAAATTGTACTTCTCCAAAAGCGAAGTTTTAGGTAAGATGCCAATTGAGAGCTTCACAGGAATTAGATATTTTAGTATCATCCTGAAAAGAAAAAGCATAATATCAATGAGATGAAACCAATGCAGTCTGTAACAGTGTCTGGTTTGCTGTTTGAAAAAGAAGGTGACTCCTTAAATGTAAATCCAGCATTTACTGCAGAAAATCGATATTGTTGCAGGATATTCATCTTATAATATTTTTACCATTATTTCTTTTCATGAGTGGAACATCGTAATCCTGAAATATAACAGGAAACTATACTGACCTTATATTTCTTTCTTTCTGAGGATTGCAATGGCTTAGAGCATATGATAGCTTATGATCCGCAGCAGAAAAGTTCTCATTGTACACCTCCAATCGTCCAGTATAATACATGTAAGTAACCTTATCCCTAAGAGGAAACTCCTCGAAATCAAAAATGCGGGCAGTTTCAATGCTTCTTGTAACACTTTTACACAAGTGAACTGTTCCGAGCTTGAAATAAATTTTGAAAAGTTGGCAAGTCACATATAAAGCTCCAACACGTTTTGATCCTTTTCCAGCAAGGACTCCAAATACTTTCATGAGGAATGAGCCAGCACCTTTCAACTTTTCAGGTGTTTTTCCATTTGAAGCCAACTCTCTATCTGCCTACACATTCAAAAAAACATACATCAGTCAACTCAACAAATGTTCTGAGTATAACAAGTGTAGCTCTTACCCTTTCCGCTAAAATTCTAGTTTCATAGGCAATAACATAAAGAGCTTCCAAAGCCCAAGCTGATTCCCAGTTGCGGAACTCTTGAGTAAATGCACTGCAATGTCCACAAAATCAGTAGGATAGGGGGTAAAGGGAGAAGTGGGCAAAGGAGAGAGTAAGCTTAAACTCACTTGGCAGCTTTTTCAAAAGCCTGGTAAGATTCAACCAAGTTTTTGAGTCGATAACCTTGTAAGGCACGAAATAGGGGAAGTAGTATGTCTGCATACTGAGAGTATCTATCAGCTTGTCTTATTACTCTGCTTGCATCCTGTTTTAGACAGAGTATACACACATAAATGTATTTTGACCACAAAAATAAAGATCAAATAACCCAATTAAGCTATCTACAAAAGCATTCATTCATATATCAGACTGCAAACGAGGCAGTAGGAAATATCAGTAGCAAAGCAATGACTGCAAATTTCATCCAGAAAAAGGAATCATCAAGCCCTAAGTCGTAAAAGAAAACAAGAAAGTTTAGTCCATATAAGTGGAAAGCACCCTGTCGGAAAGTTACCTGGAATGTGACGAGGGAATCGGATAAAGAAAGGAGAAAAGATGAGTTTGAAGAGAGAGAGAAAATAAGGCATAGAGACTTGGCATCTTGAGATGAAACAGCATCGGAGAATCGGTTAAGGAAGTCAGTGATTCGTCTGTGAGCTTCTCCCATACTTAGATACGATGATGCCATTCCTTCTCTTCTTCTTTGATTCCAATTCCAATACAATTGAAGCCTTTCCTTTTGGGAAAATAGGCCGTCTTTCGACTGTAGATCCCCGCTTTGACACACAAACACTCTTTTGGGATTAAATCATTCGTTTGAAATAACGGACTTCAATTTTTTCATAAAGGTTGTAATTATAAATTAAATATTATATTATTTCTTAACAAGATATTATCAAATTTGCTACTATTATTTATGTAAAAATCTAACACACGAGTAACTTACTTTTTAATCAACTACACAACTCCCATTTAGATATGCAATTTGAATCTCAAAAATTATTATTTTTTAAATATTAAAGAGTTAAGTGTTAAAAACACATTAAAATTAAATTTTTTTTTTGAGTTTCATACTTAAACTATTGAAATATGAGTTTTATATCTAAACTATCATTTATTAGTTTGAGAAACACACCTCTCTCTTTTATTTCTCTCTTATCATGGTGTGACACTCTCTTTTTTATTTTAATACTAGTTTAGTGTACATGTTTTGCACGTATGAACCACGTCAATTTAAAAATTATATATAAATGATAGTTGCCATTAAATATAGATAATATTCATGTAAAAAGATTAAATAAATATTATTAGTTTGATGCAATAGTTTAGTCTATTATAATATAAAAAAGATGAGAAAATCACATACAATATTCATGTAAATAAAAATTAAATAAATATTATTAGTTAGATGCAATAGTTTAGTTTATTGTGATAGAACAAAGATGAAAAAAATCAATCTAATTGCTTATAATATAGATATGCTTGTGGACACCCACTTTTTACCCTCCATAATGTAAATTAATTATTGAACTTTTAATTTTAACAATTTGAAATAATTGCTTTTCAAAATACGGAAAAATATTTTTTCAAATAAATGCCTTTTTATTTTAAGAATTATTATTTCGGACGAATAATATTAAAAAGCTCTTAAATTAATTTATATTAATTTGCCTTGTAATTAAATTAGTCAATAAAATTTGATTTGATTACGTTATTAATTGGTCACATTTACAATTCCAAATGACTAATTTCTCAATTCAATTTTCCCATCCTCTTTAACCCATTTTTCAACCTCAATTGGATCGTTTTGGTCCATATTTCAAACCCCAAATGAGCCCATTTTAATCCCTTAACCCGGCCCAAACCCATTATTTTCAGCTTATACATACTATACATATAAAACATTACATATATAGAGCGCGTGGGGGGAACGCGCCCCCAATTCCCCTTTTCTTTGCCTTTTCCCCAACATTTGCATTTTCTCTCTCCCAGATCCCCATTTCTTCATCTTCGCGAACAACCAGTCGAACCAAACCAAGATAACGCCAACAATATCAGATTCCTTCAACGTATCTCACCCTTGACGTGTATTCATCTAGTACTATTGCTCGTCCTTGCCCAAAGCTCAGTCGTCCACCTCATCTCCATTGTCTAGCCGTTGAGTTTACCTTCAACAAATTTTGAAACCAATTGAGGTTATTCCTTATCCGTTCCCCATTTTGAAATTCGAATTTGGAGAAATCTCCATTTTGTCCATCGGATTTCCCCCCATTTAGAACCCTAGAAATCCCCTATAAATATGCCTCTTCACCATCTTTGTTAAGGGGCCGTTCTTAATTCGAAAACTCTAGGAAGTTACTCAATGAATTTTGACAACGTTTCTTAGAAAATTCTCAGAAAGCACTCCTTTAGGGTGAGATCGATTTCTACGGTTTCACTCGATTCGAAGACTGCTTGAGAAATTAGATGCCGCTAAGTGGTCAGGGAATGTGTAGACGAAACTCTTTGGTGGTGGAGAAGCTTCATCAAGTTCGTCGTCTCAGTTTGTTGCCCCAATAAAGGTAATACCCCAATCTCGTTGTTGTTTCCGTCGATTTTGTTCATATACTATGTCTGATGTGAATGCTGAAGCTATGTTTGCACTCAGCTTATTTTAACTGAAAATGCTCTGTCTGTTAAAGCAAGACTACGCTATGGGTTGGTGTTGTTGATGGCGTTATGTTGTATTTGATTTCAAAGCTTCAAAATGATGCACTTTACTACTTCTTGATTTTGAAAATTAGTTCCTCGATGCGAGTCTTAGTTTTTTGCTGAAAACAGCTTCGAGCTGGGGGTATTTACTGTAAAGAGTCGTCTCTATTTCTGCCTTGTTTCATCCTTTCTTTTGCAACATGCTCCATCTTTGATCTAGATTTCATAATATGTGTCTGTTCTGAGCTGGTATTATTGTCTCGATGGTTCTTGTCAGTTTCCGGTAGCAACTTCCGATTTTGTTTACTACTTTATTGAATATGAAACTGATGGTATGTAGGTTTTAGGTTCATTATTTGGGTGTTATCAAATCTTACAATCTTGTTACTATATGAATATGGCCTGTTAGCATGCTATTCGAGTCGTTCTTGCTTATGCCTTGTCTAAAATCTGAAGTGTTAGGGTCACAGTCTGTGATACAGGTCTTTGTCACATCAGAAGTTTGTTAAACATGCATAAAGAATGGTTGTACTCCCTGCTTGCATCTTTTGATTCAAGAATAGCTTTGTTTTCCCTCTAAGTGACGAAATGTTTAGCTATAATAGTCCTGTCTGTTGCTATCGCATTAGGGATTACTGAAAAGTGTTGAAAGCTTGTTTCTGTTCTTTGTTTTGTGTGTTATGTTTAGAGTTAACCGCTGTTGTTGAGTCATAGTGCTATGTTGCTCTCAAATGACTACAAGTTATGCCTCAATGCCATTTTGGCATGTGTGAAGGCTTGTGCTTTGAAGCTTAACATCCTTTTAATGTTTAAGGGAAAATCAACTGGCCTATTTTGCTTACTTTTACTTGAGAATGACTGTGTCATCTATTTCCTTTGATCAAAGACTCTTCAGTTTGTCTCATTGTCAAAGAATGATTGATAATCAATCTAGCTCCTCCTTGTCTTTGCTTGAATTTTCTATTGCCTTCTTTATATGTTGAAAATGATTTAAGTCAGTCGATTTGAGTTTTTCTTTTGAATTGATCTGTTAACTTCTAGTAGGTGTCAAGTTTTGCTTCCTTGAAGTGAATATTCAGGTCTGGTCGTTAAAGGCCTAGTTTTATTAAAACGCAAGCATGTGTTTTGCCCAAGTTTAGTTATTAGGCCATTGTATTTGGTTCGCTGCGTATATATGCTCTGCATATTGCCATCTTATTTCCTGTTATTTCGATTCAATGACTAGCTTAACATTTATTTCATTTATGTAGCATTTGTATTTGCTGGTCAATGTGGTCATTATTCGTGTGATTGGTTTGAGTATACTTCTTTATGTGGTCTTCTTACGTCATCTTTCGAACTCTTTTCGTCATTTAGTTTGCCCATTTCTCATGGTTATCAATTTAACTATAAGTGTGACTACTGATAGGTCCTAAAAATCCTCTGAGTATCCCTATTGTTTCAAACTTTGATTGTTATTTCATTTATTTGCTAATTTCCAAGATCGTTGTATCTTTGTTAGGATTAGTCAGATTTGTTTATCTTGAGTTGGATATTAATTCTGGTTGTGTTTCCTCTTCTTTGATAATGCTCCGAATCCCTTTTGGATTCCATTTTCGTGTCCCAATGGGCCATGGAGGCCCAGGTTGCTTCTTTGAGTCAGCCCAAACCCACGGGATAAGGAAGATACAGGTCAAAAGAAGCAGTTTACAAGTTTTTGGAAGCTGAAATCAGTGTTTATACATTGGTATACATCAGTATACATTAAGTGTATATCACAGGCAAAATGGGTCTGGAGGCAGCAACAGTAAGAAGAGAGAAAGGGCTATGCAGGCCCAACTTATCTAGAAACTAGGACAGGTGCATTTGGGCCTGCTGAGCCCAAATGATCTAGATTTCTTTTAATATACTTTATTTTATTTGATTATTATGTTTCATGTTTGTTCTAACACAACATTTTATTTGTTTTGTTATTAATCTAATTAATTTCCCCAACATGTTTGTCATTTATGTTAATTTCTTTTTTTTTAAATTTCTCTTTGATGTTAGAATTTTTTCTACGAAATTAGACTTTAGTGAAAACTTTTTCAAAATGGGTCAAGTATTAGTCATTTTTCTTGCAAAATTAGCCCGTTTTCAAATTTAGTCAATTTTTTGGCGAACTTAGTAAATTTTTCAAGGCTTAGTCAATTTTTTAAACCTAGTCAACTTTTCAAACTTAGTCATTTTTTTCAAACCTACTCAATCTTTAAAAGTTAGTCAAACTTGCTAATCGTTGGTCAACCGCAAGTTAGCAGTCATTTTGGAGTGATTAATTTCTTCTCAAGAGTGAAAATTGAACCCTTACCCGACTCTGAAAATTTTAAAACACTTCTGTTTGGTTTTAAACTTGCTAATTGGGAATTTGATTTATACTTAAATCAATTAAATATTAAATCTTATTTTCGAAAAATCAAAAGTTATCTTTTTCTCAATTAACAATGCTAATAGTTCTTTAATACATAAAGTGATAATTTAGAGTTGAATAGTAAGAAATTAAACAATTAATTGACTAGAATTTAATGTAACAAAAGATTCTGAAATATAAAAGGAGTAGTTTAATGTTTCCAACATAATTTTATTGTTAAATTTGTTATATTACATACTTTTATTAACAAAATATTTGATACTCAAAATTTTCATTAATTATTTATATAGAATAGTGCTAAATCAAAAGTGAATTCTAATCCAAAAAGTGAATCTAGAAACTAAATTATAAAAAATTAAATAATAAATTAAGAAAAATAGTGAGAAGACGATTTTGTCTAAAGCAAATAAGTATTAGCTTACTTGAAATATTATTTTATCTGAATAGATAAACTTGTGAATAGAGCGAGATGTTAGTTACAAAATAAGAGAAACTTTTAAATAGCGAAAATTTATTAGACTCAACTAACTAAACTAAACTAACGACATAATTAATCTAAATGAAGCAAGTTAAGGTAGCATAACAATTAATATTATTTTCAAGCAAGTTAAGCTAGCATAACAATTAATATTATTTTTTTCAAATTCAAAAAAGTGACAAAGAAAAGGAAAATAATGTGAAATAAAGAACGTGAGTATGTAATATAAGTAAACTTGAGAATCAAATTGAAGCTCGGGAAAAAGTGTAAAATAAGATCTAACATCACTTACCACAAATTGATGAAGGGTATGAATGAATCAATTAAAACAAGGAAAATTGATTGCAATTGTAAAATAAGAAAATACAAATCGAATTGTTGAATGTTAATGATTGATGAATCAAAAGTTGAAATTGAAATGTTTTTATAGAAGTAGGGAAGCCATAAATAAAAAAGAATAGGAAATAATATTTTATATATTTACGATGATATCTTTCATTATATAATCAGGATTCATGGTGAAATTAGAAGAACTTTTATTAAAATAGTAGAGTCATAAAGGAAAAAGAAAAAAAATTGACAAACTCATTATTATGGAAATATTAAGAGAATAATTAAGAAAAATTAAATTACCTTTAATCTAATGAATTCTTTGACATGAATTTCTGGTACTTTTTTTTACTCTCTTTTTAACGTGTTCCTTTTTTTTCGTGCCTATTTTTATGAGAGATGATTTTTCAAACCTTTTTTTTTTGCGAATTTTTTTATTTTTCTTCGTTTAGATCAAATATATTCTAGTCAGAAAAAGATTCCTCGTGTATGAATTTAATTATAATAAGAAAATTTTCTCTATTTAATTTTTATTATATTTAATATTAAATATTATTAAATAGTGTAATAATTAAAAATAATGGTGAAAAGACGATTTTGTCTAAAGCGAAGTCTTTTAATGAATGATAAAAAGTTTAAACAATATTATTAAGGATATTCACACTTTTAATATAGTATAGATTTAAAAGTTAAATGTTAAGGTATTATTATTTTTTAAAAATTATGAAATAAAATCTAAAATATTATTTTACCCCACTCCACCACTTCTTGTAACCTCCTTCCCCCAGCCCCACCAAAGCTAACCAATATTTTAGTGTTTTTTTTTAAAAATCTTTGTAATTTTTTTTTTAAAAAACTCTTACTTTATCTCCCCCTCCCTCTTTAAAATAATTATTTAAATATTATTTTAATTTTTTCGGACAAATAATTCTACCCTACCTACCTAATCCTCCTCATTTTTTTATTTTTAGAAAATTATTTTTTACTTGCCGCAAGATTTTTTAAATAAATTTTTTATTTTTGTTATATTGATACACAAGTAGAAAAATATTTTTCAAAAAATATGTGTACATATCTATAAAAAAATAAACAAAGACAAAATTATATTAGGAGCGGAAGGTAAGAGGGTGAGATAGAATTTTATTTATTTTAAAAAAATAAAAATAATATCAATTTTTTTTTAAGGAGTGGAAGAGGGAGGGAAATTTGAGTTTTTAAAGAAAATATTTTATAAAAGACAACAACAACAACAATAACATACCCACTGGAATCCCACAAGTGGGGTTTGGGGAGGATAGAATGTGCGCAGACCTTACCACTACCTCATAGAGGTAAAGAGACTGTTTCCTGGAAACCTTCATCTCAAAAATCCATAAGCAGAATAAACTAGATATGGCAAAAGGAAAGGAAAAGAAAGGGAACTAGGAGCGACTTATAAGGAAAGCACATGATAGTATGCAAATACGATAAAATTAACATATCAAGATGAAAAATGATAATACCAGATTAAAGGCAATGTAATACGTTAGAAAGTAAACAATATAGGACTAATAATGACAACATACGATGTGAAGACATTACTACTCCTACTAACTGACTATATCACCAAGTCATTTAACGACCTACCCCTACTAACCTATTGCCCTCTACTCTAATACACATCATCCATTCTTTTCTATCTAAGGTCATGTCCTCGGTAAAATGAAGTTTCGCCATATCTTATCTTATCACCTCCCCTCAATACTTCTTCGGTCTACCTTTACACCTCCGCGTATCCCCTAAATCCAACCTCTCCCATCTCCAAATAGGAGCTTCGATACTCCTTCTCTGCACATGTCCAAACCAACACAGTCTCACTTCCCTCATTTTGTCACCCACAGGGGCCACCTCTAGCTTCTCCCGGATGTCTCATTCCTAATCCTATCACTCCTGGTATGTCCACACATCCATCTCAACATCCTCATCTTCGCAACCTGCTCTTCTGGACATGTGAATTTTTAATTGGCCAACACTCCACCCTATATAACAAAGATGGTCTGACCACCATTCTGTAAAACTTGCCTTTAAGCTTATGAGGTATCTTTTTATCATACAATACTCCTGAGGCAAGCCTCCATTTCGCCCATGCTGCCCCAATACGATGTGTAACATCATCATCGATATTACCACTACTCTGGATGATGGATCCCAGATACTTAAAGCTTTCTCTCATAGGAATAGGTTGAGTGGCAAGCTTCACTTCAGTGTCTGCTTCATCTCTAGCAACACTAAATTTACACTCCAAGTATTCTGTTTTGGTTCTACTCAATTTGAACCTTTTGGATTCCAAAGTATCTCTCCAAACCTCCAATCTCTCATTAACTTTGGCCCGAGTCTCATCAATCAGTACTATGTCATCTTTTTCATTGAATTGAAAGAATTTTCTATTGAAGGGAAGATGATTTTACATCAACAAGTAAAGAAAAAAAGAAATTATTTAGTACTTACTTTTGATACTAATTCAAATTGCGTTGTTGTGTCAGAAGATGGATATCTATACTAATTCGGTATACTCTAAAGACGCCCTCGGTACAATATTGACGATCTCACAAAGATAAAATTTCAGTTAATTGTCATTTACTCATCTTATCTTTTACGGAATCGATATTCTTTGACCGCACAAGAATATGTGGAGCTCAGCATGTCTGGAAATACAGGAGAATGTTCGTTTGCTGATATTATTACCAGTATTCGATACTGGGTCATTCATAGCATTAATACCTTTCATATTCATTGCGGGTTGGTTATTTGTCAGCACCGGTTTAGCTTACGATGTGTTTGGAAGCCCACGGCCAAATGAGTATTTTATAGAGAGCCGACAAGGAATTCCACTAATAACTGGCCGTTTTGATCCTTTGGAATAACTCCATGAATTTAGTAAATCGTTTTAGGAGGCCCTAATGACTATAGATCAAACCTATCCAATTTTTACAGCACGATGGTTGGCTATTCACGGCCTAGCTGTAATCACCATGGCACCCCTCCTGGATAGACCGTGTCAGCTCATTCATTACTAAAGTAAAAAGAAAAGGGCTCAAAATAGATCCTTGATGGAGTCCTATCTCAACAGGAAAGTAGTTTAACTCTCCTCGCACTGTTCTTACCCGACTTCTAGCTCCGTCATACATATCCTTTATCGCCCTAATATACACCATTTGAACACTTTCACCTCTTGGCATCTCCATAAGACATCCCTCGGAACTTTGTCATAGGCCTTTTTAGGTTAATGAACACCATATAAAGGTTCTTCTTTCTTTCTCTTTCTCTATATTTCTCCACTAATCTCCGAACAAGATGAATTGCTTTAGTAGTCGGCCACCTCGGCATGAATCCAAACTGATTTTCTGAAATAAAGACTGCTTTTCTCACCTCATCTCCACCACTCTCTTCTAGACCTTTATCGTGTGGATTAAGAACTTAATACCCTGTAGTTATTATAGTTTTGAACCCTTGTTCTTCTACAATGGAACCATTGCACTCCTCCTCCATTCATCGGGCATCTTGACAGTCTTCATAATAGCACTAAACAGTCTAGTCAACCACTCTATGCCATCCTTGACTATGTTCTTTCAAAAATCTATCGCAATCTCATCGGGTCCGATCACCCTCCCTCTCTTCATCCTACTAATAGCATATCTAACCTCCTCAACTCTGAACTACCCGCAATAACCAAAATCTCGCTGTCTTTCAGAGTGTGCCAACTCACCTATCTCAATATCTCTATCTCCTTTTTCGTTTATGATTTTATGAAAGTAAACTTGTCACCTTAGCTTAATGGAAGTCTTATCCACCAACACCTCACCCTTCTTGTCCTTGATATACTTCACTTGGTCCAAGTCGCGAGCTTTCCTTTCTCTCTCTTTGGCGAGCCTTTACAATCTCTTTTCCCTGCCTTTATCACTTAGCTCCATATATAGGCGCTCAAAAGCTGATGTCTTAGCACTCATCAGTGCCATCTTTGCTTCAGTCTTGCCGTCTTATAGAACTCCTTAAGCCTTTATTTTTCATCCTTCTCCGTACACTCTAACCACTTCATATAAGGTATCTTCTTAGCTTTCACTTTACCTTGGACTTCGTCATTCCACCACAAATCACTTTGACGTCCCCTAAAGGTCCCTCTCAAAACCCTTAGTACCACAGTAGCTACTTTTCTAATGCAACCAGCAGTAGTGTCCCATATATTATTCGCACCTCTGCCACTACTCCAAGCCTCTAGACTACTCAACTTTTCTTCCATCTCTCGTGAAAGCGAAGGAGTCAGGCCTCCCTATCTAATCCTCGACAAGACATTAAAAGCCTTCTTCTTCTCTCTTAGTCTCTAAATCCATCCCTAGAAGCCTATGTTGTTAGATATTTTCACTCGGAATAACCTTGCAATTCTTTCAAAGGCTTCTGTCGCCCTTTCGAAGAGGTAAGTAATCAATCTGTGTCTTAGCTACCGTACTACGAAAACTAATCAAGTGATTTTCCCTCTTCGAGAAACATGAGTTAGCAATAACTAACTCAATGGCTTTGGCAAAATCCAAGAGAGATGTCCCTCCTCCATTTTTATCCAAAACCAAATCCTTCATGAACATCTTCAAACCACTAGTGGTTGCCTCGATATGCCCATTAAAGTCACCCCCAATTAAGATTTTTTTTGTCTCTGGTATGCTCTTCTCACAACCTCATCCAACTCTTCCCAAAGAGCTTTTCGACTTCCTCGTCCAGGCCTACTTGAGGTGCATATGCACTAACTACATTCACTACATGCCTACCAACTATGAGTTTGATAGACATCTTCCTATCATTAAACCTCCTAATCTTATCCACATATTCCCTAAGGTCCTCGTCTACTAGGATACCTATACCATTCCTATCCCTAGACCACCCGAATACCATAACTTAAACCCATCTACGTCCTGAGCTTTGGTGCCTACTCATCTGATCTCCTGAACACATGTTATGTTAATATGTCTCGTCTTAAGACACTTAACTAGGTCTATCAATTTTCTTGTAAGTGATCCTATATTCCACGACCCTATCCTTAACTTAAATAAGCCAGTGTCCCTCTTACCACCCCTACCCCTTACCTCCAACCCCAACCAACGACATAATCCTAGTCCACCATTAGATCCTGACCCACTAAACTAGGAACTAATAATTAGCTAAGCTATAAAAATGAATAAAATACAATCTAGAAAAATTACGCAACCCAACAAACTAGAACAAGAAAATATAAAGTAATACTACTAATCACAATATGGTAAACAAGTAAAGGCAACCCAATATGATATGAAAGATCACAAGGTATAGTAAATGGAAATATACAGTAAAGGTAAATAATGTAAAGGCATATATAAAAAAGGCAACACAAACTGCAAAATGCAAATAACTCAAATATGTAATAGCAAAAAACCATAAACAAGTAGGCCACCCGATATGGTAAACAAGTAAAAGCAACCCAAGATCACAAGTATAGTAAATGGTAAATGCAAGAAATATATGGTAAAGACAATTATGTATAAGGAAGCACAAACAATATATGGCAACTAATGTAAAAATCCAATTTGTAAAGCAAGAAAGCATCGGATAAAATGTATAATTGGCAAATGTGTAATTGGCAAAAATAGCAAGTAAGGATAAAATAAGAAATAAAATAAGTAGGAATTTGGAAGATATCACCGCATTTCTGATCCAATATGAACGTTGCTGGAGTTTGTGTATGTCGCCGAAAAATTGATTTTCACTAGAATATCACGCCTGAGATGGAATCTGGAGTGCTTTTCCGGAGAATTCCACAAAGAATGTAGATTACATTGAAGTCGCTGTTCAATCTTGACCATTCCAATGAAGAATTGCCGTAGATGAAGTTCGTCGGAGAAATAGGCTTCAGAGGTTCACCGGCGAAATAGGCTTGCCGGAGATGACTCACAGTTGTCATCGTTCTGACTTCGTGAGAAGCTGACTCGCTATTGCTGGAAATGAATGTAGCATACGATGAATGCACACTAGGAGCCGGAAGGAGGAGATACAAAGATCGCTGGAGAGATGCAAAGTTCACGCTGAAGAGATAATGACAATTCGCTTTCAGATTCTGGTCTAAAAGAAACAACGAAGATCTTCCTGAAGAATCCAATCTAGCTATAGATTTTTGATCCAACGAAAATAGAAAAGAAAATGAAAGAAAGAGAAGCAAAGAAATTGAAACAAAGAGAAGCAAAGAAACGCCGAAGATCGCGGAAGAATTTTCAAGAAGCAGTTGATGGACTGAATAAAAGAGATTTAAAAAAATAAAATGGCGGGGATTGTTGGGGGTTGGGATAGAGGGGACACACGGGGTGGGGCGGGGTGGAGTAGGTGAAAAAATATTTTAAATTTTATTTTTTAAAAATAATTATTTTTAAAAAATAATAATATTTGGGAGAGTATTAATATTTTAATCTTTAACTTTTAATTAATATTAATAATCTATTTAATTTTTGTCAAGGTAAAATATTTTATCCATTTGGCAAGTCTTTTCCCATAAAAGAGAGAGTGTAATACACACACCACTGAGGTGTGTTTCTCAAACTTACAAATGATAGTTTAGGTATGAAACTCAAACTTCCAATAGGTTAGGTATGAAACTCAAAAAAAGGGGATAGTTTAGGTGTGTTTTTGATACTTATCTCAATATTTAAAAGCCATATTTGTAAAAATATGCCTAGTTCGTTTGATTTTTATTAAATCAAGATCAGAGGTGTCGAATTTTTATACTAACCAAACCAAATAAAATCAATAATAGCTAGAATTTTCAACTTCGAATGATTTAAATTATTCTTAAGATCTTATTTGTTTGCACTTAGTGAAGGTCTTTATCTTGATCATTCAAATATTAATCATTAATTTATTTATTTTCAAAGTCTGAAACTTAATCATCAAGTATGTTTTTTTTTTAAAAAAAATTTACAACTACTTAATAGGTCTATTATTAAGATGTCTATTTAAAAGGAGAAAAATTACACAGATAAGCAAACATATACAAGTTAATTTGCTAAAATAGTTATAGTTTGAATTAAGGAAAAAGAACACAAAATAAATCTAATTTGAAATTATTTAACCTTAATGGACTCAATCCAAACTATTTACCTTCTTACCCTACTTTTTCCCTTTCTATTTCACTCTGACGTCATGCTGATGTCGTGGTGCCATCAACATGATGCCAACATGAATACCCTCTGTGATACTCTGATGGTATATCATATATATATATATAAACACCATGTCGATATCATATAGAATGAAATCAATCATCTGTGATACTCTAGCGATATATTATACCAATTGGTATCACATAAGCTTATGTTTTATCTTTTAAGAAACAAACAAGAAAATTATTAAACTCTAAATTGTAGAATATATATTAATTGTGATACTCCATCGGTATATTTATACAATATTGGTATAATATAAGACTTGAAAATTAGTAAAGTTATAAACTTATTTATTAAACTCTAAATTAGTAGAAAATACATTCTTGTGATACTCAATCAGTATATTGATACCTTATTAGTATCATATAATTTGAGGTCTTTTATTAATAAATAAAATAATTAAGAGAAAGCTATTAAAGTTACAAACTTATTTATTAAATTCTAAATTAGTAAAACATATATTGTTTGTGATACTCTATCAGCATATTGATGCCATATCGGTATCATATAGGACTGAGCTTAATCCTCTGTGATACCCTATCGGTATATGTATATCCTATTGGTATAACATACAAGGTGGGTGTTGGCGTCAGCATGATGTCAACGAGGGAATTTTAATAGTATAGGGGCATAAATGTAAAAAGGTATACAGATGTAAATAGTTTGCTTCAAACGGGCATAAACTTAGTTTTCCCTTGAATTAATTATGGCTCACCACTAACATCTAGAGTTGATTACAGTTTGAGTTTGTATAATTCATACGTCTGTATATTACAGTTTGAGCTTATATAATTCATACATTTGTATAATGTGATTTTGGGTAATGTAATTTGTAAAATTGTGTCAAAATTAAGATGTTTGAGTTTCTATAAGTTCCTAATTTTGAGTTTGTAGAAAATAGCTCAATTATACAAATGTACTCGTGAATTATATAATGTCTAAACTGTATCAATTATACAAACATTGTGCATAATTGTATAGTGAAATATACAGACACCGTGAATTGTATAGTGAATTATAAAAACGTTGACGAATTGTATAGCAAAATATACAAATACTGCGAATTGTATAACGAATTATACTAATGTTGTGTGAATTGTATTGCGAAATACACAAACACTGCTATATCTATAGTTACAAAATGTAATTACCTAAACTATAGTTATTTTGGCCTATTAAGTTTCAAGACTAAGCTATTTATGAAAATTCCTCAAAAAAATTACAAATATGATAATTCACTACAACTTTCACCACCACCACAATCACCATTTCAATCACAACTACTACAACTATCAATAGCCATCACCTAATGTCACGACCCAAGCCTAGGGCCTAGACGTGACACGACGAATGGGGAACCTGAAGGGACCCCAAACAAGCATCTTAGCATATCACACATCCTTGGAATTCGCGGAAGCAAAATAAGCATTACAGGATATAATAAAAAGGGAAGCGAGACTAAGGGAAGTCTTGATATTCATAAAAGCAATAAAAGAGTCAGGCTCATAGCATAATTACTTCATAATATCCAACAATACCTCTATCTTAGAATGGAGTGGCGGCCAAGATACTTTCTGGGCTCACCCTCATAATGACAAGTGTTCAACATAAAGAAGTCTCAACATAGCAAGAGTAGTTTAGATATTGTCCTCGGACTTGAAGACTCACCAATGCTTTTCTCCGAAGTACCGAGCTAGCCACGTGGAGGAGGATGATCAAAGGGAGATTCGATCCCTACATGGTAATATCATGTAGGCATAAAGTATGCGTTAGTACTATGAATGTACTAAGTATGCGGGGTGCAATGAAACAAGACGTAAGCCAATATATTCAAAATGCATAATCATAAGTGATGGATATATAACCTCAATATGACATGCATGATCAATGCTTGTAATAAAACATGCTTGTAAATCATTTAACTTGCATAGTATATCATACATGTGTTGGAAGAGACCTTAACCGACATGAGTAAGACCAAGAGAGCTACAACTTGAAATCCTGATTATTACTCCTCATCGGTAAAGAGGTGGTCTACTTGCCAACGTAAACCATACTTTACCTTACGGGAACATGACCCACTAAGTAATCAACCTTACAGGAACATGACCCATTTTGGAAAGGATTTCGTGATAAAATGCACTAGATGGATCTACTGGAATAACAAGGGTAAAGTATAATCCTATGTTGGCACATAGTTTGAGGAAAGGAGTATGGACCCTTGAAGATAGTCCACGCTGACATCCCATCCTTCGGTGCTAAGCCTAATCCCACGGAATACCTGAAATAATTATACTTTAATCATAACATGAATAGCTTGTAAGAACATGACTTAAGTAGCTCATAAACATGCTTCACCTTTAATAGTGAGCCTAACTTGAACATGAGAGTAATAATAATAAGATATCAACCCTTGCTTTAGCATGAAATGGCTCACAAAAGGCAAAAATCTTGAAAATAGGGCTTGACTTAATACATGTAATATCATAGATACTTTTCATGAATTCAATACATGTTTGAAAGCCCTGAATCATCATATAGTCACTTGACTTGCAAATCATGCAATAGATCATCAATAACTTGAGAATTCTTGTCATGTCATTTTATCAAACACATGGTGGGTTCATGATACTTGTTCCAAAATCATGCAATTCGAGAGTAAAACAAAATGAGTAAATCCCATGCAAATCAACCCACCAACATGATAGTAAAACCCTCATGTAGGGTATCTTGAAATCCATCACAAAAGCTCATAGTAGTTCATGGTTTTATATCTCAAAACATGCATAGTCACAGTAGATATAATCAATTCATGGAATAAGCTTGGCATAGACATTCATGCATAATCAATCAACTGTAACACCCCACACCTTACAATATTGGCACAATTCAAATGAAACATGACATAGTTTGGACAAGTGACGCTAAATTTTTAAAAGTGCTTGAATCTCGTTTAAATGGGCTATATGTGCGTTTAACGCTTGAGAGGGTCGAGTGAATACATGTTTTGTGTCGAAATAAGGAGATTACAGCCTTAAATGAAGTAAAAGAATTGAGGTGCTTGTAGGACTTAGAAGCTAGCAGGTGAGTCACCT
>JAPFFP010000099.1:2159344-2171032 GCA_026153255.1 Solanum medicagineum
GGGAAATACAATTGGAATATAGTAAATAGACCAAGTGAACAAATACATCAATAGCATCCAGTAGGATATTTAAAGATCTAAGTATCAAGGGTTCCTGGAATAATTTTAACAAGACATTTAAAAGACAAGTTTCACCCAGGATGTAAGTCATGCCATCACACCAAATATAATCAAGTATCAAGGAGGACCGAAGCCCTGTATCAAGACGGGTGAAAACCCAATTATCAAGAGAACCAAGAACCATGTTAAGAGTGACTTTCTAGTTCGTATATAATATGGACTGCATCCACACTTAGGATGAACCAAAAATTCATAATCAAGATGGAAATTGATCCAAACAAGAGGCATGTCAATGGTGACAAAGTCACAGCCACGATAAGGACAAAGTCCACAAGGATTTCAAGTGATCAGGCAATTCGTACAAATGGGCGAATTAAACAAGTTCCTTATAAGTCCCAAAATATATCAACACAACCAGATAAAATGACAAGCACGTAACCGAGATACCAAGATAACATTCAAATGTACCAACAGGTCACAAAGGCATAAGAACACGTTTTTACACGAACCTGAACCTTTTAGCACGCAACCAACCCTACCGATTTTAAGTCATAGATCAATACGACATCCATTTCTTCAATCAATTTCCTCGCAATTGTACAAGAGTGTGAGCACCTTAATATTCATTTACATTCTCATTTTACATTCAACACTTTTAACATGTAGCAACTAACTAGAGAAATGCCAAAATTGAGTCCTATTTTTACAAATCAGGCTCTTCTCGGCAGTTTTACTGTCTTGCAATGCAACTAGATATTGAACTGGTAAATGGACAAACTAGGATTTCTAGTCTACATGAAAACTGCAGGTATATGAATATAGGTTGTAAACGATCAAGAATCACTTCAAAATACCCTTTGTACAAGTATTTATAGTCGAAATAATAGCAGCACACCCCTAGGAAGTTTTATATCAAAACTCTGGACAAAACTTGTCGTAACTTGCCACTCTTTTGAATCCAAAATAATCAAATTAGGTCCCAACATAAACATAAGAGTTGTAGATACATGTATTGGGGTTGAAAAGAACTATAAGCATCACAAATTACAGCTCACATATCAAGATGTTACCAAAATACTAACAACAACACATAGAAGGCTTCTCAAATAGAAAATTGTCCAAAACTTTCACTATGTTTCACACCTTCTTCTTGATATCATACAAGCAGATCTAGATTTTTCAATAAACATAAAAGTTGTAGCTCTGTAAATTAGCTTTCCAAAACATATTTACATACTAAATACAAAGCTATATTCAATGAGATATTCCACAATTACGACACACTATTCTATCTAAACACAGAATTCAGTCACTTACAAAATGATAGAGGATTTCTTGATTATGCTCCAATGAACTAATATTTTTCATGTGTGTTTGTGAAAAATATGGATAGGAGAGAGTTTAGAAGGTCTTATAAGGACAATGAACTGACTTACCTTGGGGAAAACATATTTTATATAAAAAGCATCTTAAGAGAAAAAAAAAGGTCCATTAAGGTGGCTGCCCTACTTTGCTCTTTTCCCTTCCTTATTTATTTGTTTACACATAATAATTAATATTAAGGATAGTTTAATATGTGTAATTATATAAAAGTAAATAAGTTTCACTAAAATGAACCCCCTCCCTCATTCCTTTCTACGATTCAAGAAAACCAATTTCTCTAACGACACAAACTCAAGTCAAAAAGTTATGAAGCAGGGGTTGATCTCATCTTCGAGGGAATATCTTTTTAAAAGAGACTACATTATTTAATAATAAGGGAATTACAACTCTCTCCCCTTTAAGAAGTTTCATCTCAAAATTTACCTTGTGCTAGTCTCGAAATAAGTGCGGATATTGGGTCGTCATATCTTCTTCCCTCTCCCAGGTGGCTTCTTCTCTTGAATTCTTCCTCCAAATTACCTTTACCAAGGGAATTTTTTCATTTCTAAGTTCTTTTATTTTCCTAAGCTTGAATATGGATATGTTCCTCATCATACATCAGGTTTTGATTAACCTCAATAGATTCAATTGGTAGGACATGAGAAAGGTCAGAACGATATTTTGTGAGTATTGATATGTGGAAGACATTGTGGATCTTGTCCAATTCAGGTGGTAATGCCAATTTATATGCAAATAGTCCCACTCTTTCAAGTACCTCATAGGGTCCAATAAATCGAGGGTTAAGTTTTCCCTTTTGGCCAAATCTCATAATCTTCTTCCATGGAGATACTTTTAAGAATACCTTATCACCAACTTGATA
The DNA here is from genome assembly GCA_026153255.1 of Solanum medicagineum. Classification (NCBI taxonomy): domain Eukaryota; kingdom Viridiplantae; phylum Streptophyta; class Magnoliopsida; order Solanales; family Solanaceae; genus Solanum; species Solanum medicagineum. Next base: position 2,161,647 of record JAPFFP010000099.1, read on the forward strand.
CTCGTATCACGCCTTTTAAGATCAGCATATGATTTTTGCCTATCCGAAGTGATCTTTAGATGATCCTTGACCATCTTTACCTTGTCTTCTTTTTGCTGCACAATTTCAGGACCAGTAAGTTTTCTTTCACCAACTTCACTCCAACAAAGAGGAGTCTGACATTTTCTTCCATATAAGGCTTCACAAAGAGGCATTCCAATACTTGGTTGGTAGTTATTATTGTAAGCAAATTCTACTATAGCCAAATGTTTATCCCAACTTACCTCAAACTCCATGATACATGCTCGAAGCATCTTACAAAATTTGTATTACTCTTTCTGTCTGTCTGTCTGAGGGTGAAATGAAGTACTGAAATTTAACTTGGTACCCAAGGCCTCTAACAAGCTAGACCAAAATCTAGATGTAAACCTAGGGTCTCTGTCGGAGATAGTAGAGATAGGGATTCCGTGTAGCCTTACAATCTTATTAATGTATAGTTCTGCTAACCTCTCAAGTGAATAATCCATCCCAATTGCTAAGAAGTGAGCACTTTACGCTAATCAATCCACTATTACCCATATTGCATCACGGTTCTTTTGAGTGCGAGAAAGTCTAGAAACAAAGTCCATTGTTATTCTCTCCCATTTCCATTTTGGCATCGGCGAGGGTTGGAGTAACCCAACTGGAACTTGATTTTCTGCTTTTACTTGTTGACAAACCAAACATTTTGATATGTACTCCCCATTGTCTTTCTTCATACCATTCCACCAGTAGTGTTCCTTAAGGGTCTGGTACGTCTTCGTACCTCCAGGGTACATGGCATATGACGAAATGCATGCTTCCTTCAAGATATCTTCTTTCAATCTCTCATCATTAAGGATACACAACCTATTTTGATAAGACAAGACACCATCCTCTATTAATGAAAAATCACATTTTTCTCCATCTTGAACCTTTTTGGTCAGCTTCATGAGTTTCTCATCTAACTTTTGTGCTTCTCTAACTTGCTCAAACAATACTGGTTTTACTTGCAGTTGGGAAATAATCGAGCCAGATGGATGAAGTGCAATAAGAGCATTCATTTCTCTTAACTCAACAAACAAAGGCAGTGGACTCAAAGATAGGCTTGCAAAGGACTTGCGACTTAAGGCATCTGCAACCACATTATCTTTTCCTAGATGATAATCGATTGTACAATCATAATCCTTAATGAGCTCAAGCCATTGACGTTGCCTTAGGTTCATCTTCTTTTGTGTACCCAAGTATTTAAGGCTTTTGTGATAGGTGAATATGTAACATTTTTCTCCATACAGATAATGTCTTCATATCTTTAAGGCAAATACTATAGCAGCAAGTTCCAGATCATGAGTAGGATAATTCAGTTCATGTGGTTTTAATTCTCGAGAGGAATAAGAAATAACTTTCCCTTCTTACTTCAGAACACACCCTAGACCGTGATGAGATGCATCACTATATATCACATAATCCTTTCCATCTATTAGCAGAGTAAGTATAGGAGCTTGTGTCAAGAGTTTCCAAACTCTCTTGGCATTTGTCACTCTAGATGAATTTTTCCTCTTTCTTCAAGAGATTGGTCAAAGAGGAGGCTATAATGGAGAAGCCTTTCACGAACCTCCTATAGTATCCCGCTAAGCCTAGGAAGCTTCCTACTTCAGTTAGATTTTTGGGAGGCTTCCATTTAACAATTGCTTGGATTTTACTAGGATCCACCTTTACGCCTTCGATTGACACAAGGTGCCCCGAAAAAGTTACTTCATTTAGCCAACATTCACACTTGGAAAGTTTTGCATAAAGTTCTTTCTCCTTCAAAATTTGCAAAACAATTCGAAGATGCTTATCATGATCTTCACTACCCTTGGAATACACTAAAATATCATTTATAAAAACTACCACAAATTGATCTAGATATGGCTTGAATACTCGATTCATTAGATCCATGAATATTGCGGGAGCATTAGTCAATCCGAATGGCATCACCAAAAATTCATAATGACCATATCGAGTTCTAAAAGTAGTTCTAGGAATATCTTTCTCTCTAACGTGCAGTTGATGATACCCAGAACTCAAATCAATCTTTCAGAATAAATTAGCACCCCTCAACTGATCAAATAAATCATCAATCCTTGGCAGTGGATATCTATTCTTGACTATTTTTGTTGAGTTTTCTGTAGTCAATACACAATCTAAGAGTTTCATCCTTCTTCTTTACAAATAAAATAAGGGCTCACTGGGACGGATAAAACCCTTCTCAAGAAGTTCTTGCAACTGAGTTTTCAACTCTTTTAGTTCTGCTGGAGCCATCCTATAAGGAGTAATAGAAATAGGAGTAGATCTAGGAATAAGCTCGATTGAAAATTCAACTTCCCTTTCCGGGGGTAACCCAAGAAGATTTTCTGGAAAGACTTCTGGAAGTCGGACACAGTAGGTTTATCTTTAAGACTAAGGCTCTCTAAGCGTGTATTAACTATGTGAGCAAGATACGCATCACAACCTTGTCGAATCATCTTTCTTGCTAAGGGCGTAGAAATAATATTAGACGTCAATGATCTTTCACCTTATACAAATAATATGAGAAAATGCAGGGTCCTTAAAAGTCATATGGTTTGATCTACAATCCACTACTGCATGATATTTATAAAGTCAATCCTTCCCAATAACAACATCAAAATCTTTGAAGTGCATTTCAATCAAATCCACCAGAAAAACTAGGTCTTCAATCATGAAGGGACAAGCTCGGTAAATTTGATTACAAACAACTCGGTAGCTAAAGGGACTTTCAACTAGCACATTATAATCAAGCCTCATAGATTTCACATTTTCAGTAAGAACGAGTGATGAACAAATATAAGAATGTGTAGAACCAGGATCAAACAATGTAAACACATATAAGCCAAATAAGTGAAATATACCAACAACCACATCTTGGCCATCTTGTCATCCCTTTGTTTCATAGCATAAGCTCTTGCCGTAGCCCTTGGCCCACTAGGTTGATTTGCTCCACTTGCTCCAGCTGTTTGGATGTTTTTTGCTCTTGCACCCCTATTGGTTTGGGGAGGAATAGTAGCAGGCTTCTGAACTAAGCTTTCAATGCGCAAGGAAGGAACCTGTTTAGGACAGTCCTTCACTTTATGATCAAACCTATTGCAGTTAAAACACGCACCAGAATACAAACACCATAATGATTCTTCCCACATTGCTCACACGTAGGAACATGAGTCTTGCCTTGACCATTATTTGGAGTGCGACCTGTAGAATAATCTGATCTACTTTGCTTGGGTTGACGTGACCTATTAATACCACTAGCCTTAGAATCATCAAACCTTCCCCTTTTGTATGGGCCTCCAAAATCTGATCTAGGTTTTTGGAGTTTATTTTCATGTCTACTAGCTTCTTCCTTATCAAGTCTTTCCCAGGTAAGAGCAGTAGAAATTAATTTACAGAAGTTCTCATGTTGCAAGATTGCCACATTCTTTCTAATAGAATCATTTAAGCCGTCTTCAAATCTTCTGCACTTATCTTTCTCCTCTTTAATAATATCTCTAGCATAATGAAAAAGCCTTAAGAACTTTTGTTGATATTTAGCAATAGGCATGCCCCGCTGCCTCAAACTTAGAAACTCTTTTTTCTTACCATCACAGTAGGCAAGTGGAACATACTTTATACGAAACTCCTTAACAAAATCATTCCAAGTAAGAACTGGAGGTTTTACCTTGGCATTTGGAACACTTACCCACCAATCATAAATATCCTTTTGTAATAGTGAAACCACATACTTAAATTTTGCAACATCTAAACACTCCATTTGCTCAAACACCCTCTCAATGCGTTCCAGCCGTTGTTTAGCATCAGTGGGATCAACAGAACCTTCAAATTCTACCCCACCCATTTTCCTCATTTTTCGAAGTTTATCCCATTAGGATCATGCATTGCTTCAGCCATGTGATGCAAGAAATCAGCCATCTGTTAGAAAGCAGGATTCATAACCTGAGTACTATGGCTCATCTGAGGATGTGGGGTAGGTCTTACACCTCAGTTTCCCACTTCAAACCCACTTGTACGGGGGTCGTATTGATCCTAGAGATGATCGCCAACCCCTTCTAGTGAACGAGTTTGGCAATAAAAGTAATCTGAACCTTCCCGTGCTGCTTCCATAGGTCTATTACAGGATGATACCATAATTTAATTCCTTCAAAAGAGAAGATCACATTGCATTAGGGACATATACATGATGCATATGCACTTTACGACACTAAAATAGTATTGATCATGTAAATGAACAAATAGCATAGCTTGGACCTTTTACAAAATAGACAAGTATACAAGCAATTCAGATCAAAAGTCCTACAATCACAAGTCTGGACTCTGATACCAACACTTGTGGCAACCCTCGTGGCAGCATGCCACTTCTGTACATTCTAAGCTTACCTAATACTTAATAACATACAAAGAATTTAACACGTGATATATCAATTATATTTAAGTAATGAATTCAAAATAGGTAAAGGTATAGGATTTTGTTCTAAAGGTTGATTAGTTGATTTCTAGCTTAAGTTTTTGGCATAAGTACTTTGCAAGTAATTTAAACTACTATCTTGCGAGATATTTATATATACTATTGTAGCACGTTGAAAAGTATTACCAATGTTAAAATCCGAGGACGTAAAATTTACTAGTTTCCGTTTCATACAATCATCTTAACATAACTGGTATTTTAATATAGAAAAGCTCGCTGGCTCAAATTTAATTGAACAAGCCAAAACTTAAAGTTACAAACTATGGTTCCATAATTTACACTAGCCTTTCATGTACATGTCCAAAAATTACTACAATATATATATGTCTAGATGCAAATGTGATCTTCTCCACAGCTCCCAAAATTTATCTTCAATGGTCATCCTCAAATATCATATCGGGTACTTCCTATGATAGAAACAACTATCGCTAAGCATAAAGCTTAGTAGTGTAAATGCTAAAAGCTGATAACCTTAAATCCCTCAATTTACCCTTCTTAAGTCAAAGGGAAACACAGTTGGAATATAGTAAATAGACCAAGTGAACAAATACATCAATTGCATCCAGTGGGATAATTAAAGATCTAAGTATCAAGGGTTCCTATTTTAACAAGACATTCAAATGACAAGTTTCGCCCGTATTTAAGTCATGTCGTCACACCAAACATAATCAAGTATCAAGAAGGACCGAAACCCTGTATCAAGAAGGGTGAAAACCCAATTATCAAGAGAACCAAGAACTATATTAAGAGTGACTTTCTAGTTCGTATATAAGATGGACTACATCCACACTTAGGACGAACCAAAAGTTCACAATCAAGATAAAAATGATCCAAACAAGAGGCATTTCAATGGTGATAAAGTCACAGCCACAAAAAGGACAAAGTCCACAAGGATGTCAAGTGATTAGGCAATTCGTACAAATGAGCGAATTAAACAAGTTCCTTACAAGTCCAAAAATATATCAACACAACTAGATAAAATGACTAGAACATAGCCGAGATACCAAGATGACATTATACCAGCAGGTAACAAAGGCACAAGAATAAGTTTTTACACGAACCTAAACCTTTTAGCATGCAACCGACCCTACTGATTTCAAGTCTTGGATCAATACAACATCCGTTTCTTCAATCAATTTCCTTAAGACTGTACAAGAGTGTGAGCACCTAATTATTCATTTACATTCTCATTTAACATTCAGCACTTTTAAAAGGTAGAAACTAACAAGAGAAATGCCAAAACTGAGTCATATTTTTACAAATCAGGATCTTCTCGGCAGTTTTACTGCCTTGCAACGCAACTAGACTTCAGATTGGTAAATGGACAAACTATGCTTTCTAGTCTACATGAAAACTGTAGGTATATGAATATAGGTTACAAAAGATCAAGAATCACTTCAAAACACCCTTTGTACAAGTATTTATAGTCAAAACCCTAACACCACACCCCTAGGGATTTCTATATCAAAACTCTAGACAAAACTTGTCCTAACTTGCGTCCACTGTTCTGAATCCAAAACTATCAAATTAGGTCCCAAAATAGGCATAAGAGTTGTAGATACATGTATTGTGGTTGCAAAGAACTAATAAGAATCACAAATTACAGCTCACACATCAAGATGTTATTAAAATACTAACAACAACACATAAAAGGCTTCTCAAACAGAAAACTGTCCAAAATTTTCACTATGTTTCACGCCTTCTTTAGATACCATACAAGAAGATTAGGTTCTTGCATAAACATAAAAGTTGTAGGTATGTGAATCTTTTCAAAATATATTTACACACTAAAAACAAAGCTATATACAACGAGATATTCCATAATTACTACACACTATTCCATCTAAACATAGAATTCGGTCACTTGCAAAATGATAGAGGATTTCTTAATTTTGCTCCAATGAACTGATGTTTTTCATGTGTGTTTGTGAAAAATAAGGATAGGAGAGAGTTTACAAGGTATTATAAGGACAATAAACTGACTTACCTTGGGGTTTTATATTTTATATAAAAAAACATCTTAAGAGAAGAAAAAGGTCCAATAAGGTGGCTGCCCTACTTTGCTCTTTCCCCTTCCTTATTTATTTGTTCACACATGATAATTAATATTAAGGATGGTTTAACATGTGTAATTGTATAAAAGTAAATAAATTTCACTAAAACGAACCCCTCCCTCATTCCTTTCTACGATTCAAGAAAATCGATTTCTCTAATGACACAAACTCAAGTAAAAAAGTCATGGAGGGGTTGATCTCATCTTTGAGGGAATACTTTTTTAGAAGTGACTACATTATTTAATAATAAGGGCATTACAGTTTTTGAGTGATATAGAGTTGAAAAATGACTAAGTATGGGAGATTTCACATGTAAATGGGCATGGGGCTATGACCCCAATGCCCTTAGGCCGAAACAAAAAAATTAAGGAAAACTCAACACTGGCCTACAACTACTATTTTTCGAAAAATTAGCGAGAATCATTTTTTCTTTATTTTGAACATTTTGCCCCTAAGCTTAATTCGTGCCAATATAGTATCAAAATGCACCTCTTGACGCATAGTATTTATTTTTTTTATAGTGATTGATCGATTCAGTGATCGTTTGGAGGCTTGAGTTGATTGAAAGCTCATTCGAGTGCGGTTTCGACATCGAGGTAGGTTCGACTAACCTTTTTGGGACTGGATTTTGAGTTATTGGATCTGTTCATGTGATAATTGTAAGATTTAGATTGATTGATGAGTCATTGGCATGATATGATAGAATGTTGATGGAAATATGATGTCGGTTATCCCGAAATTTGAGTAAATGACGATCCTATTAATAAATTGAAATGAAATCATGAGAATTGGGATAATCCTGGATATTATTGCGATAATAGGAGATTTGTGATAACATTTGAATAGTGTTTTGATAAAATGATGATAATTGTGATAAATTCGATATTTATGAGCTAAATAGGGGCTTGCGAAGTCCGAGTTCATTGGCATTTTGATTATTGATGAGAGAGTGATGATATGAGATGTATTCATGATATTGGGGTACTAGTTGCATTGTATGCACATTATCTCATACTTGAAAAGTTGCATTGGTATGCACATCTCTCATACTTGACAAGTTGCATTAGTATGCACATATCTCATACTTGAATGGTTGCATTGGTATGCACACATCTTATTGCATCTGTACCACTTGAGATATTATGATATATTGAGACATTACAGTATAAGTCCTGCGACGCCTTGAAACACTTCAGTATGGGACCTGCGACACCTCGAGATACTTCTATGTATGGCCTGCAACGCCTTGAGATATTTGAGTGCATGGCCTATGACGCCCCCGGGTTCTATCTAGTAGCTTCAGCTTGATAAATGTGTACATCGGCCCTGTGATGGTCCTGATTTCACCTCATGCATATTTGCGTTACCATTCCATATATATATTTCACATACATTGCATCATTGATTATTTTTACTATCTTTTACTGCTTTTATTTATGTCTATATTGTGTACTAACCTTGTGATGTAGGTGGTAGATACTCGTAGTTATTAAATGCTTGTTCAATTTTTCTTACCAGTTGGTTGAACCTACTAGGTACACTTTGATGTACTCATCCCTACTTTGTTTCCTCCCTGCAGATCGAGCACAGGGACCCACACAAGGTAGTTGATTCTATTTCACCAAAGATCTTCATCTATCCCAAATCCTAGTGGTGAGACTCAAACTTTGAGTCGCCATGGGTCTTTTGAGATTGCCTTATTGCTTTTTATTCCAGACTTTGTATCGGACTATATCAGATAGCTTTATATTTTCATTGAGACAATTATTTTTATTCATTCGTACCATCTTAGATGCTTATGTACTCATGACCCCAGGTTTTGGGATTTCGTTGCTATGTTGTGGTTACTTTTGCTTTAATTTATCTTCTTTGATCGCGATTCAATTTTGGGTCGTGACACACGTACTAATTAGGGAGGAGTGCCAACTACTCGAACCATGGACAAGGCTGTGTTAGATAACAAGCTACTAGCATCATGTTTTTGTAACCAACACTTTTGTAATCCTCCGCCCTACAACACTAACACACTAGATAATCACTTTTTTAATCCTTGTAGCACAAGCCATGATCCGTATAGATTGAACTCGAGAATACACCGAGTGGTGGATGAAATGTTGTATCCTTGTAACTTCACCAACAACTCCCATGTACTATCTTAGGGGGTCGTTTGGTTGGGAGTAAGTTATTCCACCATGTAGATGGGATAACTTAACCCATTAGTAAGCTATAAATGGTAGGATATATAATCTCATGACTACCTAATACCACCAACTAAATAGAGGAAAAAATAATGTTACATTTTATACAAAGATTATTATATCATATACCTCACACCAAACAAAAATGTTTTAATATAAGTTTGATCTTTCGACCAAAGGAAATAAAAGAACAAACATTTTAGTATTTTACCCCATTCATATTTCTCATTTTATTTACACCCCTATGATTTTGGTTTAAATTGGAGGAATCAAAATGAAGATATTGTGTCAAAATGGACTGGTCAACAAAAACTAAATAAAAGTTAAAAGTTGACAGTGCCAAAGTTTGCTCGAGCCAGTATGAGTTTAGAATATATAATGTAGGTGATTTACACCAACTGAACAATCCCATGAAAGCACATTAATACAAAGAAGTAAATGGAGTGACTGATATCCTAGCAAAAGAGGGATGCAATAACTATTTGGAACATCCTGTCGTTTTTGCTGCACTACCAAGCTCCACACAAGCACAACTACAGAAGGCTATGATGGCGTACTTAATATGATCTGCTATTTGAAAATACAGTCTCAATTTTACTTTATGGGGTGATTTTGAATCAA
>JAPFFP010000099.1:2189743-2214546 GCA_026153255.1 Solanum medicagineum
TTCCCAACCAATAAAAATAATCCAAGTAATAAACTATACAACTAATACAATTAATTAATTATAATTAGTTCCAATAACTTCTAACATTCTATCAAACAGATGAGGAGCATCTTTAACTATCTCATTCTTGATATTCACATCATTCTTTTTTGTTGTGGTATTTGTTTATTTATTTGACGATTATATATTAGCTTGAGATTGTTGACAAGTTTTAAAGTTTAGAACTTATAAACGTTAAATTTGGCTTTGCTTTTATGTGTAACATAATGTACGTTAAATTTGGCTTTGCTTTTATGTGTAACATAATGTATCGATGGAAGATGATACACTAAGTACTAATGCTATACTGATTAAAACAATAATATGAAATAATAACGTGGAAAAGCATAATTGTTGTCGGTATTTTTTGTTGGAAAAGAAGAGAGGGAAAAGGCGGATGAAGATTTGTGGCTTCGAAAATAAAATTACCTTTCCATAAATAGATCCAAGAGAGAGAAGCCTGAGTTTTAGTGATTTTCATATTTCTACAAAACCCTTTCAGTGGTCCGGTATTTTCACTACTTCACTACAGTTTAGTAGGTCCATTTCCGTTTCCAAGGGTTTCCTCAACTTTCCCCCTCAAAAATTCTACCATGGAAACGCCTTCTTCCCAGCCCAAAAGGCGTGGCAGGCCAAAGGGTTCTTCTAGTAAATCCAAAGACGAAAGAGAAAAGGAACCCCACACTACCGGTAGGATGAGAGGTACTAGTGACAAGAGAGCTGCTGCTGTCGACGAGGAATATGTTCAATGGAAGTCACTCGTTGCCGTGCTCTATGACTGGTTCGCTAATCACAATCTCGTTTGGCCTTCCCTCTCTTGCAGGTATACATGTCTTTTTTTTTTCTTTTAACAAGCATATTTGGTATGTTGTACATTCCTAGAACTTCTGCTTTCCGTTTTGGTGCGTTTGGAGTCCTAGGCATGTATATTCGATGTGTGCTGGAGGCCGTTTTGCTGGGGTTTGCAACGATGTTTGATTGCTTTAGGTCTAGGATTTAACAGCCTTCGCTCTTTGGTTCATCTTGGCTGGTGATATTCAATGCATATGAGGGTTATTTGTGAATAAACTCGCATGTTGGCTTGTTGTGTGTGCTACTAGTTTTCCCTTTTTCAATTGTGAAGATATTTATTTGGAATCTGGTCGTAAGAGTAGGCTCAGTGTTATTAAAAGGAAAAAAAAAGCAAAAGAAAAAGAATAGAAAGTGAGAAGGGAGAAGAAAAGTACACATTTCTTTGAAGTGAAGCATATGCAACTTATGAAAAATTAAAAGATTGCAAACATATATGAATTTGATCCTATAATGCGGTGTGGTCAAACGTGCGACTAATGCGCGCTTACAACCTGAAGTGAGGCTCAAAACACGTCAAGCACTTTGCCTCATTTAATGTGAACTTGAATGCCATCATTAGGGCTCTTAAGTCAAATTTTTCCTTGTGAAATAAGTGTTTACTAAAGAAGCGACACTAAACAATTGACATTTCTTTAAAAAAACAATTTCTTTGTCTGCATATTATTATTCAAGCTTATATTTTTTTTGTCTCGGACTCTCTCTCTCTCTCATATATATATATATATTCTCTATTTGCACCTTCTTTCATTAAACCATGCTTTATTTGCACTTTGCGTTTAAAGCTGCGATGGACCCTAGAACTTGTTTTTGCCTTTTTTTGGTTGATAAAACTGCTATAATGATTAAATTTTAATTAGAATAACTAATTTCAAGTTTGTTTGATTATCGAGAAATCACTTAGGGCAGTGTTGCATGAGTTGAAAGTTGGTGGATGATGTGTCTGCCCTCTACCTTTCTCCACCTAAAGGCTTTCGTTTGCAGAGGGTTCAAGTTTGTAAAAGTGCATTTGACCCATATTTGATGCGTTGCATTCTTACCTCTAGATGAGAGCCGCGGTGGCATAACTAATTTGAAGTTTTCAACATCTAATATACGGTGATGCAGGTTTAGTCCAGCTCCTTTTTGATGAGGTTAAAAGAACTGATCATTTCACATTAGAATCATTTTGCGTGTCATTGTTTGTAACGAACTTCTCAAAAGCACATGATTTTGCCTATGAATCCGTAACCTCTCATGTCACATTGCTTCCCTCAATAACACTGCCTAGGCCATTGTTGAATTTTCACCTGTAGTGGATAGTAGGTAGTTTTTCTTTTGTTGATTAAGTAAAATTTAAGAGAGTAGTAATCTGGATATTTGCAGAACTTGTCCGAGTAAATAATTTATATGACATAGATCCTCTGTTTGATTTCCTTTTTTGCTGGGAAGTTTCTTCAGTAGAATTATTCCTTATTCATTCAAAAATAAATAGGCCTACTACATACCTAAATACATGGTGCCACTCATTACTGAAGTGTTCACACTCAAGGTTGACTTTATGAACGTAATTGACGGATGTTTGGACTTGGGTTAGAAGATGGATTTTGTTTTTGGTGGCTCATGCTTCAATTATTTGAACCACTTTTTTTGATAAGAACTATGTGTTGCTGCATATTGTTTGCTAGGCGTTGATAATGCTTTGACCTAGGAGTTATGGAAGCTCATTCAGTAGATTGTTCTGTTTCAGATTTCCTTTTGAGTTTTGGCTTGCTGATTTCACTGACTTGGCTTTAATTTACCTTTACATCCATCAAGAAAGCTACAATTTTTCATGAATGGTTTAAAATAATGAATTTATTGACAAAGGTTATTGGTATCTGGTTTCTTAAGATGAGATGGATTTTGAGGCAACAATTGCTACAAATTTGTAAAATAGGGTAATGATGTAGATTGTCGTCATTGCTTTCAAAATTTCCAAAATATTGCTTACAGAAATGTGGAAATGCAATCTACTGCTGACTAGAGGTTCAGTGAAGGGTGATGTTTGACTAATTTTAACTCTGGGGTTAATTCAATTAATTCTTAGTTGAACTGCTCACTTTTGGAAGTTTTCGCAATTCATTAATGTAATAATGACTCCACTCGTAGGGGTAAAATTGTCCACTAATATTTATGGTGAAACCCTTATTTATGTATCTGTTTTTCTCTTGGTTTCCCCCATCTGCCTCCCCTATCATTTGTGCATTTGCAAGTAAATTTCAGGTTCTTTTGTCTTTCATTCTCTCTTTCTATAGATGTACTCTTTCTCTTTTCATTTTTAGTTGCTAATGGTATTTTCTTCTTCTAAGCTGACATCCGTGTTTTCCTCTATGTTGTTTATGTTGCTCAACAGCTTGAAGGTTATGAATTATAAACCCTTGTCCGCAGTGATTTTTTTCTTGATATGTAGTCATATCATCTTTGTCTTCATCTTCTGATCTTAGTTCCTTTTTCTTTGATATACAAATTGTTATATGCAATTACCGAATTGGATTTTAGTTTTATCGTTCATTGGTTGGTTGGTTGGTTTAGGGCTCAAGGGCTGTTTCCTCTAAAAGTTTTTGTTAAATCTTTCTAAAGTAGTCAATCTTTTGCTTATATCAGTTGATTCAATTTTTAGCTTCATTTGGATGTGTTTATGGTTTTACTTAAATAAGTTGGCCTGGTTTATTTTGACAATTGATTTTTCAAAATCAAATGCATATCCTTTTCCAATAGTTCTATGGTTTTTGTGTAACTAGCAATATAATTCATTTCACAGGTATTTGAACTTTTCCCTTTCCGTAGTGTCAAATAAAAGTATTTTTGAGGCTTCATTTCGAAGTATCAAAAAGAAACCCCTAAGATTTTCTAGAAGTTGCGATCGTGATTAGATCATTGCAAGCGTGAAGGGTAAAGTGCCCGTGCTAGGCTAGATGGAAAACTAGCAAAATGCACAAAGTCTAAAAGTCCTGAAGGGACCCTTGGGATCATCCGGAACCTATAAAGACAAACCAATCATGTTACAAGATTGAAAATGACCTGATGGAACATGATTGAACGTCTCGGGATCTGAACCAATTGTCCAAGTAACTCAAATATCACCTTCCAGAATTAACAAGACTGTTGGAATTCACTTCTGGGCTCATTTTTCTCAAATGTTGACTTTGGTAAACTATTTCCTTCCAAAACAAAAAACTCATCCAAATCTTGTCCGAACGCCTTTGAAAACCGTGTCCCCAATACTCGCAGACCACAAATACCATACCAAAGCTATGGGAAGGGGTAAAAAAAGCAAAACACACTGAAATCATAAAACGACTATGAGGGTCATTACACTAATCAAATATTTCCACATAAAAAGGGGGAGAAGATTTTTTTTTCCCCAATTACATCCCTCTCTCTTTTTATTTGAACCAATTAGAATTTACAAAGTTAAATGAAGTTTGTTTTCCTTTCCCTTTTTTTAAAGTTTACATTAGGTTCAATTCTTCCGGAAACAGTCGCGCTATGTTTTTAAACATAGGGGTCAGGCTGCGTACATCCGACCCCCCCTTACCCCGCAATGGGCGGGAGCCTTTGAGGCATTGGGGTAATGTTGTTGTTTATTAGGTTCAATTCTGAAAATAGTGTTTAGCAGTTTCCTCATGTTTTTTTTTAGTTTGTAAATTTCATAAAAATAAGTTGATCAAAACCAAAAAAAAAGGTTAATGAATACTTGCAAAAAGAACTAAGATTGTTCAAATTATTCGTGATTAAAGGTCACTTTGATGTTATTAAATAAAAGAATATTTTTGTCTCGTGCAAAGTATTTTGTATGAAGGCTTTATAATTTCTTCATCTCTATTATGTATTTAGACCATACTTTCCCTGATATTTTTCTCATATCATACTAGGAAGTAATTGCAACGACCCAAGAGCATGAAATAATCATAGCTGCCATACTATCATTTTTTGTCCTTTTTATTAAATCATACTATCCTATATCTATTGTTTGTCTTCTTTGGGGCTGTTATATTTGAGCCGAGGGTCTTTCGAAAACAACCTCTCTATCTCCGTGAGTTAGTGGTAAGGTTCGCGTACACTTAATCCTCCCCATACCCCACTTGTTGGATTTCATTAGGTATTATGTTGTTGTTGTTGTTGTTGTTATCTTACTAAGGTTTTGTGGTGACATATCCATTTTGAGCCATAAAAACTTTTGTTGGTACTTGCTTCTGTTTATTGTAAAGATTTCATGCATCGACCAATCAGTATGCTAAGAGCAGTAAGTGGCAACGAAGGAAAAAGAAACTTGGCTCTTAGGGGATCAAGTAGTGGAGATGGGGAGAATAGAATCCAGTATGATGAGGAGTATCTGATGTGGAAGTCTAATATCCCTGTGCTGTATGATTGGTTCACTAGGCATAACAATTCATGGCCTTCTCTTTCTTGCCGGTATTATGAATTTCTTTCTTCATTTGCAATATACTATAGTTTTATTCTGCTGTACCAAGTTGTACTTATGAAGATGATAGTTCATTTTATTTTTTCGCTTTCTCAGGCATTAGTTGATCTCATGAAACTGAATGTTTGCTTATGTTATTCGTATGTATAGTTGCAGGTGAACAATTAGATGTCACAAATTTTGATGACAAAAGTTAAACATGATATGCCTAATCTTAAAGCTTAGGCATGTAATAGAACTTTATATGTAAGTTTTGTAGTTGAGAAATGGAAAACTTATCCTTAAAACTTAGAAGATAGATACTAAATTGGTATGACTTTGTGATGCCTTTTGATTGTCCCTTTCCTACTTAAAATGAAAATCCCTTTGGGAGAATCTCGTAACCCTTTGACTAAGATCTGAATTCGAGGAAGCAGGTGGTGGAGTTTCCGAGGTGCTTTATAAAAAATAATTTGTATCCTTTAAATCAAGATTTGAATTCCCAAAAGAAGCGAAAAAAAGATTTGAATAATAACCATCTGGGTGATTGTTTTGTTAAGGAGGTATTCTCTGGACGATAAGTAGGACACATGCTTATGTATTTATGAGAATATCATATCTGTAGTCGCACATGGTGGCCAAATACTGTGGTAGAGTATATGCATCTTGCACATGGTTAAACACCATATATAGGATTTCCTTTCTAGTTTTGAGCTAGTTGGTTTCATGGTTTATTATTTTTTCGTCATGTTGTTTAAGTCCTTCAGACAGGATATGGCGAAACTTGATCTCATTGAGGACATGACCTTAGATAGAAAGGAGTGGAGGTCGCGAATTAGAGTAGCATGCTAATTGGTTAATAGGGTTAGATGGATATCTGACCTTGGGGTATAGTAGGATAGCAGGAGTAGTCGTGTTTTATATCATGTGTTGTTATTATTAGTCGTATGCGTATTAAATTTATCATATTTATGTATTGTTATGTGCTTTTCGTTATTAGTCCCCCTTTCTATTTCCTTTCCTTTTCTTTTTGCCATATCTAGTTTATTCTACTTATTAGTTCCCCTTTCTATTTCCTTTCCTTTCCTTTTTGCCATATCTACCTTATTCTACTTATTAGTTTTTGAGATGAGAGTTTCCAGGAAACCACCTCTAAGTGGTAAGGTTTGCATACATTCTACCCTCCCAGACCCTACTTGTGGGATTCCACTGGGTATGTTGTTGTTATTTTGTTGTTTGTTGTTTAAGTCCTGATCTTAAATTAAGCAACTGGGTTGTTTTGTATATGGTATGTGATTTAGTTTTTGGGTGTGTGTGTGAGAGAGAGATGTGGCTATTATTTCTATGTGATAGTTATCGATAGAACTCTTTGGCCTTGCATTTATGTGTTTAAGGAAGTGGATAACAATCCTGTTTTTGTATTAGCATTTGAAAATTTAGTGTCGCTGTCTCATTGTGATCTTGGCCTCATCAAGTTGTTTGGTCTTAACATTGATCAGTCATATTAATTGTTGTGTCTTTGGCAACAGGTGGGGTCCAATAGTTGAGCAGGGTTCTTTGAAAAACCGCCAGCGACTCTACCTTTCTGAACAGGCAAGCTTGCATTGCACATGATTATTTTTTTCTGGTTGATATTTTTCAGCATTCCCTGTGTATTCTACATTGGTATCCCAAAAGATTTACCATATTACCAAGTTGTAGAAGTGTACTCTTTCCTAAATGAAAAAAGTTAATCTTAGGTGTAGGTGATTTATGTGTTGTAATTTTTTCTTTTCTTCTTGGGCTTGTGGAAACCTACTCACCCTCCTTTAACAAAATCTCTTTTATTCTAAAATTAATATCAATAATTTACTTGTCTTGGGGTATATAATACTTGACATTCTCATATGTAGATACTTGGGAGTTCTTTTGGTTTGTTGAGATGTTTGAGTGCA
Source organism: Solanum medicagineum (assembly GCA_026153255.1). NCBI lineage: Eukaryota > Viridiplantae > Streptophyta > Magnoliopsida > Solanales > Solanaceae > Solanum > Solanum medicagineum. The sequence goes on from JAPFFP010000099.1 coordinate 2,196,992, forward strand.
AAAGGTTTTGATAAGATCTTGTCTAATGTTGACAAGAGAAGATAGCTCAAGTGAACACCTCCACCTCTGACCCTAAGGTTGTTGGTTCAAGTATCATATAAAAAAAGATCTTGTCTGTGGTTTGGTGGATCATGTGATGAATATGCTTAGAAATATGACTTAGAACTTGTTTGGATTTAATTATTTTAGGTCCTTCTAAGCCAAAATGAGAAATATGACCTAGAACTTGTTTGGATTTAATTATTTTAGGTCCTTCTAAGCCAAAATATCATTTATGCACTTGTATAGTATGTAGGTAAATTTAAAAAAAAAAAAAGCTTTTAAGCACTTGTTTCTTGGCCAAAAGGTAAAAATAATCCAAAAATATTAACTCATGGCTTTTGGATTGTAAGTCCATCCTCTTATTGTGGTCTTAGATTATCTATTACGCCTCTGAATTGGTACTAAATTATCATCCCTTTTTAGGGATTAGCAGTTCCATATTGAAGGTGGAAATAAAATCCATGGGGTTTAGGTATAAAAATACTCTTAGGAAACATCTTTCTTCCTTGTATCCTCCCAAAGCACACCCCAACAATTCTCTTTTTTCTGTATTTTAGTTTTTGATCTTTGATTCTAAACTTTTTGACATCTTTTTTGTTATATACTCGTCCTGCTGCCTCTACTTCTTTACTTAATCATGTGTATTGTTAGTTTTCTTTCTTCTATCATCTTTAAATAAATAAAAGTAGATATATACGATTCTCATATTTTTTATAACAGGTTCTCTAACATATGTTTGTTGATGACCTTATTGTTTAACATAGGCAGATGGTGCTATTATAAAGCTTTCTATCCCTATCTGACCCTTAGTATGATGAGCCAAGTGCGCCATAGGTTTTGGCGATCCCATTCAGAATAATCCCATTTTAGCCATCTCATGCAAAAACCCATCTTGATTCTCTTGCTAACACATAATTAAGTGCTATTCAATGCAGCCTTGAGTTTCCACCATTTAACTAATTGATTAGTACTTTTTGATGCACATTCCAAGGGTATCTTCTGCTCAATGTGTCACAGACAATTGATGTTGATTAATTAAGGAGTAGCTCTTGTACATTGAGGAACTTTTTTGTTTTTCATATGGTATCATAGTCTCTATGACCTTTATTGCCTCAAATAGCTTCCCTTGCCAATAAGCAGTATTGTTATACCTAGATCTCATTAGTGCATCTTTACTTTGTCTCTGGCTATTGAGCCATTGTCCGGTTCAAGGCTGACTCGATTCTTAAGGGGCATGTATGGAGCTAGTAATTTTTAGAAGGGTATGGGATTGGTCCTAGTGCATGACCCTTAACAACTATATAATGGCGTGCTTTGTGTCAGTCTAGTTGATCCTTTTTTTGAATTTCTTCTATTTTATCCTGTATCAGTTATACTGACCTAACATGCCATAGAGCATTGATCGTGTTTATAGTATAAAGAATAAAATTATTGCAAATAAGAGAATAATAAATTAGGTAAAGCAAGGTTGATACTTCAAGCCAACTTTACTTTGTGATCGTGTCGCAGTTCTGCGGATTTTTCTTTTGAATTTGAGTATATTTTGGTGATCTAGGTCTCTGCTTTGGTGGTTTCACTGCTCAGTTTTTTAAAGGCTTTATTCTCACCGTGCATTAATGTTGCAAAACAAATGGATACTTTTATTCTTAAAAAGCAGTAAAGTTATAGCATATATGGACTGAAATTCATCCATATCTTTTTTATATGAATATCAGTATTGATTATCCAATTTGATGTCAATTGCTTGATCTGTGAACAGGTTATTTGTAGAAATTTATAGGTATTAGTAATAGTTGAGTTGTTTGTATTAAAGTGTCTTTTTTTAACAATTATCTATTTCTATATTGTTTCTTGTGACCTTAATTAAATGGAAATATCAGTTCGAAGAGTTCAAATTTGAAGTAGCATCCTGAAAAATACTTTTGACTTGAGGAGTTTAGAGGTGGGCTTTGATGTGCTACCGGCCAGAGTTCCTGATCAGTCCTGAGCTGTTAGGACTGGGGAGCTTGGAATGTGATTAACTGGTTCAAGTTTCCCTAGGGTTCGAGCCAGCTCGTGCCTGCTGCAGAGTAGAGGTTGGGGCTAGTTTTAGTGAGCTAGGCTTGGGCGGCTTCGTGGGCTGACCAGGCCCTCCTGCCACATATGACTAGAGTTCTTAGTATTATTATTGTCATTGTGGCTGTTGATATTAGATTTATCAAATAACTTCATTTCATAGTTTTTTTTTTCTTGACAGGCAAGTGTTACAAATATGACAATTTATTGTTTCATTGCATGTTACAGTAATGAGTTGATTTTTTGGATTGTAGGCTCATATACATGTCTTTTTAATCTTTAAACTCTTTTGTTATTCCAGACGGATAAGTCAGTGCCTAATACTTTGATCATCGCCAATTGTGATGTGGTTAAGCCCAGGGTTGCAGCAGAAAACCACATTGTAAATGTAAGTATGTTTCCCATTTTAATATGGTTTTGTCTTAGTTATGCTGCAAATCAATTGTAATGACTTTTTTTTCAAATGGCTTGGTTTTAGTTCAATGAAGAGGCACGCTCACCATTTGTGAAGAAGTACAAAACCATAATACATCCAGGAGAGGTAAAAACTACTTGAACACAAACCAAACAAACAAAAAAAATACTGAACTTGCACGTTTGTTCACGGACAAAGTAAGTTAACTACTGGCTTTGTGGTTCTTGTTATAATGTTGTATTTGGTTTCCTTGGTATTGCTGCTGAATTGATAGTGCTCTTACCCGAAGATTTTATATAAAGTGCACTTCTTGTCCTTGCTGTTTCATGTTTTTCTTTATCTGCATAGTGGGGAATAGCAGTAATACAATTCCCTACATTTTCTCGAGTATAACCTTGTAATAGGGTCTGCTGTAGTTACGAGTGCAGTGATTAGACAAAAATAATTACATGGACATGTTTGTCAGTAATTAACGTAATTACATTGTAATTCCATGTGCCTTGTTTGGTTGGACAAGCGTAATAACATAGATATTTTTCTTGGTTAAAAATGATGGATATTTTTTGTTTAAAGATAAAGTTAACTGTAAAAATAAACTAAACTGTTTTTTAGATGAACAAGTGATGTATTTCAATACAACAACAACAACAGACCCAGTGAAATCCTATAAGTGGGGTTTGGAGAGGGTAAAATGTACACAAACCTTACCACTAGGGTAAAACAACATTAAGTTTTATTTGTTACTAGGTGTTTATAACTAATATCATAAAAGAGTAACCGGTATCCTCCCACTCATGTGAGTATAATGAGATTTGTGATTTTGCCCTTTTTTAAAATTACAAATGATTTATGAATGATTTTATGGAGAGTAGGAGGAGATGTGTAGATGCACCAGTGATTTGGTGTGAGAGGTTGTTTATAGAGGGTATGAGGAGAGGCAGAGGTAGGTCGAGGATGTATTTGAAAGAGGTGATAAGACAAGATATGATTCAACTTCAGGTTATGGAGGACATGATCTTAGATAAGAGGGTGTGAGGATATGTATGAGGGTAGAAGGTTAGTAGGTAGTGTAGTGTTGCATTGCTTTTGGTGGTTGGTATTTGTCATTGTACTAGTTATATTATTGTAGTTCTTGTTTTTTTATATTTCTCAGTATTTATTATTGTTTACAATTATCAATCCTAGTATGTTGTTTAGTGTCTTTCAATTATTGCACTATTTTGCTGTTGTTTTTGTCCCCTTCAGGTAGACTTTGCACTGTTTTATGTGTTACTACTATATTTTATTCACTGACTCTTTCTTTCTACCTGATTTGCTGCACTTGAGCCAAAGGTTTTTCAGAAATCTCTCTACCTCAATTTGGTAGTGGTAAGGTCTGCATATATTCTACCCTCCCCAGACCCTATTTGTGGGATTTCGTTGGGTATGTTGTTATGTATGACTTTAGAAAGTATTTTTCAGTAATATATATTTGTCCTAAGGAAAAAAGCTAGTACAATTCGAAAATGTTTTTAACAAGTATTCTCCACATATTCAAAATGAAAGACATGATGTATTTGAAAAACGAAAATATAAGAGAATTTGAAAATTCAAATAGAAATATAAGAGAATTTGAAAATTCACCCAGTTTCATGCTAAACCAAGTAATAACTTGGCCAAACGAATTTGGAAAAAATCATCCTATTTTGTGCTGACCAAGAAATAACTTGCCCAAACGAACAATCCAAAATTTGTAAAATTGTTTAAACAAGTATTCCACACAACTTTGAAATGGAAGACATAATGTATATTTGGAAAATCATCTGGTAATTACACGATGTATTCACCAGACCCCTTTGAGAATTAGAGTGTAATTGCTTCCTCTTAATTACATCCAATTTCATGCTAACCAAGTTATTACTTGGCCAAACAAACAACCCAAACCTGTCTAATGACATTCAATTACATCCAGATCTAGTTACAAGTTGTCCATCCAAATAGGTCTCTATAAGGTAGAACAGGGCAATGTTACTTAATATAATAATGATTTTGCTTCTTAGAACCGAATGGATTTTCCCTCCCGATGGCGGGACAAAAAGTGTGCTCGAAGAGTATGCCAACATTTTACTTTCAGCTTTCCAGCTCCCATCATATTTCTTGAATAAAATCATTTTGACAAGGAACTCAAATGCAGTGAATACAAGATAAATATTCTATACTACAGAATTAAAATGAAGACAGAAATAAATAATACTTGATGCTTGAGAGTATTGAATTGTGTCAGCTATGTGCTTATTGTTTCTTATGCTTCTCCTGCAATAGTACAACAACAAAAAAACCCAATGTGATCCCACAAGTGGGGTGTTGGGGAGGGTAGCAAGAACAAAGACCTTACTTCCACATCATGGAGGCAGCGAAGCTATTTCTGCAAGACCCTTATCTCAAGTAATGCAAAATTATCCCCGGTATATGAAAGAGTGAACTTCATATTTGATGCTATTCAGAATAGAAGGAAAATAGTTTTCACTCCTTGTTTTCATACTTTTCGCTTTGGCAATGTCCTACTGGGTTGCATTTCTTGATTGTATCCTAATTGAGGGAGTTAGCTTTTTTGGGTGTGAGGTTTTAGTTCTCGTCCCTGGTATATGAAAGAATGAACTTTATATTTGATGCTATTCAGAATAGAAGGAAAAATAGTTTTCACTCCTTGTTTTCATACTTTTCGCATTGGCAATGCCCTACTGGGTTTGCATTGCTTGATTGTATCCTAATTGAGAGCATTAGCTCTTTTGGGTGTGAGGTCTTAGTTCACGTCAATTTTCGATGCTATACCTTTCTGTATATCAGAGTAAAGTTGAGATTTTGCTGCAGTTGTAGTTTTGTGATTTATTTAGAGTACTTGAATGAAGCAAAATTTGAATTTTAAAAAAAAAACCTGAAAAGAGATGTATATCATGCTCTATTTTGTCTAGAATCTACATTGCTACTTATGACATTATGTGAAGAAAAACACTTGTTGAACTTACTTGAGATGTAATCTCCTGCATAATAAATTGTGCAGTTTGGTTCTCCGTTGAGGAATTCTGTTTGAACTATTTTTTGGTATCCTTCTCCAGGTCAACAGAATCAGAGAACTCCCGCAGAACAAAAACATAGTGGCAACCCATACTGATGGTCCTGAAGTAAGTGGCCTCTTTTTGTAAGGTGTTTTGTGGAAGTCTTTGTAAAGCTACTGTGGCATGTTTATATTTTATGCATATCAATATTCTTTAATTGGTACAAGTTTGTTATTCATCCATCTAGGTTCTCATTTGGGACATTGAAGCTCAGCCTAACAAGCATGCTGTCCATGGTGCTGCTGCTTCACGTCCAGATCTGGTATGTGTAATTACTCTCCAAGATCTTATTGATTAGCCTATATTTTCAGGTTATCTTCATTACATTCATCACTCAGTCTTACCTCTTTGGTGGATTTCATAACCTTTTTGCTTGTGAAATGTGCTCCAATATTTGATCCCATTGCCTGTCAACTGGCACCATTTGGCATCTTGAGCTATAGACCTACCTTTTTGTTACAAAATCTGTATAATAATGTACATAGATAGTATTGAGATTTGATAAATAATATAACTGATTGTTAGAGATTTGAATATTTAGTTACCATAGTTAGCTTATTTAGTTACCTTAGTTAGCTTGTCCTCTCCATGTATTTATATCATTGTTCTCTTTGAACAATAGACAAGTTACTCTCTCCATGTCTTATCAATAACATGGTATCAGAGTCATTACTGCCTTTTTGAGGTGAGTTATCTCCCTCACAGCTTTAGAGTCAGTTTCTATCTCAGAGGTCAAGTTCTCTCTTTCTAGGTTCGTTGTTCACAATACAATCTCTTTCCAGTCAGTTTTCTTTTTGGAAATTAACGGAGTTGCTGGATATTTTAAGCCTATCTCTACCAGTTTTTTTCGATCATTGAATTTGAATTCCACTGCGGCTTGGCTTTCTGACGACTTCATTATTTTGAAATTCTCTGATTTCAGTTGTTGCTGGTTCAAATCCCCTTTCTGAAGCTTAATTGGTTCTCTGTCCAGAACCTTTGGCTATTCATCTTTTAGTTTCTTGTTACTCTGTGAACTGTTGGGTATTCCAGCCATCTGAACACTGTTTTGGGATATTTTTATTTTCTCTGGATTGCTCTATTTGTGAGTTTGGGAATATGGTTTTGGTTCTCATCAGAAACCATTGAAGGAACCCATTACTGTTAATGCTTTTATGGAGTCAGATAAGACATGCCTTATGACGTTTTCAAATAAATGGGTGATTGATTTAGGTGCAACAAATCACATGACAGGTAATCCTAATATGTTTTCTAACTTTCAGTCACATAAGGCACCCCTCCTGTTACTGTAGCTGATGGATCAACTTGTAGCATTGTTGGATTCGGAACTGTGAAACCTACATCCTCTATTACCCTGTCATCTGTATTGAGTTTATCAAAGTTGGTCTTTAATTTGATTTCTGTTAGCAAAGTGACCAGAGATCTTAATTGTTACATTTCGTTCTTTCCCGACTATTGTTTGTTTTGTGATCTTAAGACAAATCAGGTTATTGGTAAAGGACATGTATCGGACGATCTCTATATCCTTGATGAATGGGAGCCTCGATTTATTGCCTGCTCTAGTGTTTCTCCATTTCAAGCACATTACCGATTGGGACATCCTTCTTTACCTGTATTAAAGAAGTTATATCCTCAGTTTCAGAATATTTCTATATTGGAATATGAGTCATGTCGATTTGCAAAACGTCATTGTAACTCATCAAGTCCAAGAATCAATAAGCGGGTTGAGTCGGCTTTTGAATTAGTTCACTCTGATGTTTGGGGACCATGTCCGATCGTCTCCAAAACTGGACACAAGTATTTCGTCACTTTTGTAGATGATTTCTCTCGAATGACTTGGATTTATTTTATGAAGAGTCGTTCTGAAGTATTCACTCATTTTTGTGCCTTCTATGCTGAAATTAAAACTTAGTTCAATGCTTCTGTGCGTATTTTAAGAAGTGACAATGCTAAAGAATACATGTCAGAATTGTTCCAGTCATATATGAGACAACATGGTATTCTTCATCAGTCTTCGAGTGTTGATACACCTTCTCAAAATGGAGTTGCTGAAAAGAAGAATAGACATCTGCTTGAGACAGCTCGAGCACTTTTGTTCCAAATGAAAGTTCCCAAACAGTTTTGGGCAGATGCAGTTTCTACAGCTTGTTTTCTAATCAATCGCATGTCATCTACTGTGCTTATTGCTAATGTGCCCTATAGTGTTCTTTATCCAAACAAGCCACTATTTCCGATGGAACCTAAGGTGTTTGGAAGCACTTGTTATGTTCGAGTTGTTCGACCATCAATTACCAAGTTGGATCCCAAGGCCTTGAAGTGTGTTTTCTTAGGATATTCTCGCCTTCAGAAAGGATATCGTTGTTACTCTACTGAACTAGGAAAATATTTGGTGTAAACTGATGTAGCCTTTGCAGAGGCTACACCATTCTTTTATGCACCTCCCATTTCTACGAGTCAGGGGGAGGAAGATGAGTGACTAGTGTACCAGGTTACTAGGGCCACACCAGTATCATCAAATGATTTTTCACATACACCGCCTAGTTCTTCAGTTAAGCACCAATCAACACTAGTTCCATCTACTATAGCAAGACCGCCGGTTGTTCAGGTTTATTCTAGGAGGCGAGATGCTAATGATACCTCTTCTGCATCAGTTCCTTCATCATCAGATCCTGTTCCAAGTGATCCTCCAGACGATCTTGACCTTGCTATTGCTATTCGCTAAGGTACAAGCACTTGCAAATCCACATACTCCATTGGTAATTTTGTTTCCTATGATCAGTTATCTCCTGCATCTAGATCTTTGATTGCATCCCTAGACTCTACTTCCATACCCAAATCTGTCAAGGAGACTTTGAATCATTTTGGATGGTGTGAAGCAATGCTTGACGAAATACATGCCTTAGAGGAAAACCACAATTGGGATTTGGTGGATTTACTAGTGGAAAGAAAGCAGTAGGAAGAAAGTGGGTCTTCGCAGTCAAAGTTAATCCAGATGGCTCTGTGGCAAGACTTAAGGCTAGACTTGTGGTGAAAGGATATGCTCAGACTTATGGGTGGATTATTCAGACACCCCTCCGGTTGCCAAACTCACTTTTGTCTGCTTGTTCATTTCTTTAGCTGCTTCTGAGAATTGGCCATTGCATCAGTTGGACATTAAAAATGCATTCCTTCATGGTGATCTCCACGAAGAGGTTTATATGGAGCAACCACCTGGTTTCGTTGCTCAGGGGGAGTATGGAAAGGTTTGTCGCTTGAAGAAGTCCTTGTATGGCTTGAAATAGAGCCCTCGAGCTTGGTTTGGAATATTCAGTGAGGTAGTTCAAGATTTTGGATTGAAGAAGAGCAAATGTGATCATTCAGTCTTCTATAGACAACTTGCATCTGGAACTATTCTCCTTGTTGTATATGTCGATGACGTTGTCATTATAGGGAGTGATTTTGCAGGAATCTCTTCTCTCAAGTCTTTCTTACATTCTAAGTTTCATATAAAAGGACTTAGGACAACTGAAATACTTCTTGGGAGTAGAAGTATCTAGAAGCAGGAAGGGTATTTTCATATGTCAGAGAAAGTATATTCTTGACCTACTGGCAGATACTGAAAAGTTAGCAGCCAAACCCTGTAGTACTCTTATCGTTCCCAATATACATCTTATTAAAGATGGTGATTCTTTTGATGATCCGGAGAGATATAGAAGGTTGGTTGGGAAGTTAAACTACCTTATTGTGACTCATCCCGATATTGCTTTTGCGGTAAGTGTTGTTAGCCAATTCATGTCTGTACCTACGGTATTGGGAAGCTTTGGAATAGATCCTATGTTACTTGAAAGGAGCTCTTGGACTGGGCATATTATATATAAATCACGGCCATACTCGTCTGGAGTGTTTTGCAGATGTTGATTGGGCTGGATCCAAAATTTATAGAAGATCTACTACAGGTTATTGTGTTTTTGTTGGAGGGAACCTAATATCACGGAGGAGTAAGAAGCAAGGTGTTGTATCACGATCCAGTGTAGAATCCGAGTATAGAGCAATGTCACAATGTGAGATTATGTGGATACATCATCTTTGATCTGAAATTGGGATGAAGCATCATACCCCAGCAAAACTCTGGTGTGATAATCAAATTGCTCTTCATATTGCCTCAAATCCAGTATATCATGAAAGAATCAAACATATTGAGGTTGATTGTCATTTTATTCGTGAGAAGATTCAAGAGAACTTGATTTGCACCGGCTACGTGAAGACAGGAGAACAACTAGCTGATTTATTTACAAAAGCATTACATGGAACTCGAGTTGACTATCTTTGTAACATGCTGGGCATGATCAATATCTATGCTCTAGCTTGAGGGGGAGTGTTACAAAATCTGTATAATAATGTACATAGTATTGAGATTTGATAGACAATATAGCTGATTGTCAGGGATTTGAATATTTAGTTACCATAGTTAGCTTATTTAGTTACCTTAGTTAGCTTGTTCTCTCCATGTATTTATATCATTGTTCTCTTTGAATAATAGACAAGTTATTCTCTCCATGTCTTATAAATAACACTTTTTAAGTAAATGTTAAATGCCCTTACAGGTATTAAGTGGACATCAAGACAATGCAGAATTTGCTTTGGCTCTGTGCCCGATGGAACCCTTTGTCCTCTCTGGAGGTTTGAAGTTCTCTCGTTTTTTAGTTGTCTAATTCTCAAAATATTTTTTCATCTAGTTATATTTTAGAATCAGGTACTTGTATTGCCCATCTTGTGTACCAAAATAAACATCATCTGATCAGATACAGTTTTGGATCTGTAAGGTTCATAAGAGCTACTTGTGCTAGTAGCAGTGCGAATCATATTATGAACTTTTGATCTGATGTTGCATCTCCTTAAATGCTGTCTCGAACTTAATATCATAATTCAGTGGGTGGTAGGTGTATTTAGGCACTTCCGGCGTCTCCTCATTAGATGTAATTTTCTGTCAGGAAAGGACAAAACTGTTGTCTTGTGGAGCATTCAAGACCACATTTCAACATTGGCAGCAGATGCACCCAATTCTGCAGGATCAGGTGGCTCTATAATTAAGTCTGCTGATAATCCTTCTATTGGACCACGTGGTATCTTCCATGGCCATGAGGATACTGTTGAAGATGTGCAGTTCTGCCCTTCAAGGTAATGTCGACTTGAATGTCTTAATTTATTTGCTGGATTCTGTGGGAGGTTGTCTGGGTGGAGTGAGGCTTACAGATTAGGCCCAGATTACTAGAGTTTCTGCTGGTAAATTCTTCTTTTTCCTTTGGTTCTTCTTTGGTAATCATCCACTTCTACTGAGTTATTATCCAGGAAGAGAAATATTAAGAAATTGTCCTTATTCGCTGAGCTCCACCTGTTTCTTCTCAATTGCTTTGTCCTCATGTTCTTGCTACATCCTCCTTTGGCCCCCGTTGGATTTTATATAGTTTGCCGAAGTGAAACAATTAAGTTTACATTGAACAGTGGTGCTTTGTTGCTTAGAAAGGGGTAAAAAGCATTGGACGTGCGAGATTGACATGTGTAGAAGTATCTGATCAGTCTTCTGAAAACTGACATTTTATTTTAACCTTCATGAAGTTCACAGGAATTCTGTAGTGTTGGTGATGATTCATGCCTCATATTATGGGATGCTCGAGTTGGTAACAATCCTGTTGTAAAGGTCTGGTGATTACTTTCTTGATTGTTTAATTGCAAATTTCATTTTTGAAGGAGATTGTTAATAATATAGAAATAGGTAGGATATCATGAGCCAAAACTGCCAAATGTGCAACTCATCTCAGGTCACTGAAGATGTATGTTGAATGCAATTCTAATGGTCAAATGCTGATTTTGTGAACATATGTTAAAACGTAGGCCAATTATCTTCGTACCAAAATATATACCTTCTGAGCATGACCATATTTAGCTTTTCCCATATAGCATTTGTTAGCTTATTGCATTTCTAATGGTCAAATGATGATTTCTTGAACATATGTTAAAACAGATGTCAATTATCTTCATACTAATATATCTACCTTTTGAGCATGACCGTGTTCAGCTCTTCCTAGATATTCATGTGTTATTGCTGTGATCATCTGTAACTGGTTTGTTTCATTCTTGCAACATATGTGATATCTTGTCCCAAATATAGTGTTCTCATTTATCATATAATCATTTCTATTAAGGTGTTTCGAGATATTCTTGATCATCAAATTTTGGTCGATAGTTCTTCATAAGTAAAATCTAAAAAGCCTAATGGGATACGGCTCTTTGCTGCTTTTATAGGTTGAGAAAGCGCATGATGCTGACCTTCATTGCGTTGACTGGAATCCTCACAATGACAGTCTTATCATAACCGGGTATGTTTTTGTATAGTATTCATATTTATATAAATTAAGAGGAAGCTGTGCTGAACACACGCACACACGCAAATAAAAAGGAGGCTGGGGGGGGGGGGGGGAAGTAATCATGTAAGGGCCTGTTAATGAGGCGTGCTGCTGCAAATGTCTTTTCTTGTTCTTGTGAATGATAAACTTTCCGTTGCTGGTATGTTGTATCATTAATTTCTATAATATCACTTATCAGCGGTTATTTAGGTGCGCATGGCTGCTTGGGCCTTTTTTTCTTATGTAGTTTACAGATTTCATAAGTAGCATGATGTCTCTCAGGTCTGCTGATAATTCAGTACGCTTGTTTGACCGGCGAAATTTGACTTTGAATGGGGTTGGATCACCGGTACATATGTTTGAACATCACACAGCTGCAGTTCTCTGCGTTCAGGTGTTTCATTTGCCATGTTCTGTTGACCAGTGAAATTGTGTTTACTGATATCTCTGCTTAGATCACTGTTAACTGATGACTTTTCTTGACAGTGGTGTCCGGATAGGTCTTCTGTGTTTGGGAGCTCTGCAGAGGATGGGCTCTTGAATATTTGGGACTATGAGAAGGTATAGATACTCCTGTCCTTGGCACTTCCTCAGACTGTCTCTAACTCCCTTCTCTCTTGTGTGTTAATCTACCAGTTCAAGTACTAATTCTTCTGGGAGTCCAGTAATTTCAAGGAAAAAAAAAAAAATAAACTTCAAAAAAATTTCTTCTGGGAGTCTAGTTCTTAAAGGTGATTTTTTATTTGTAAATGCTGCTGTGTGATCATCGTCTTCTGTAATGATGCCAGTCTTTGAATAGCGAAGGGTTTTGTCTACGAAAGATAAATGATAACTGTAACTTGTGAAGTGAGATCTTACATTCTGCAATGCAAAAGGGGTGGGAGAGTGGAGACATTTTAAAATGTTAGATGGCGTCTAATTCCAACTAATCCCTTTCACAGAAAAACATGAAAAATGGAATCTGTTGATGATATCTTATAGATATACCTGCACAGGGATTATCACTTATCAAATTTATTATCTTGCTCAGTCTTAGATGCTTTATTGTATAAAAGGCAATGATTCTTTATAGTCTAAAATGTTCTAAAAAGTTTTAAGTTGAAAAATTCCTTCTTGACAGGTGGTCTCAGGTCTTGTACTATGGATTACTTATTTATTTATTAGTAGTGGGGAAGCTGTATGTGTAAACTCTATTTTTTTAATTTTTGAGTGCATGTAACCATAGGCAATTATGCCGTTGAAAGGTGCACATCCAAATAAAGCAGCCCGATAATGGATTGAGATGTTCTAGTTTTGTACATTTATAACCGAGTAGTTCTCCTTATAATTTTAGTTAAATTTCTTGACAGGTTGGTGAACCAAAAGATTCTGATGACGATTCTCCTCCAGGTTTATTTTTTCAGCATGCTGGCCACAGGTTAGAACCTTTACGGACTTGACGGCTTGCTACTTGTAGTCTCTGTTTCTTTTTCCCTATTGGACTTGAAACAAAATGCAGGCTGTATATCGATTCTATGTATTTATAATCTAATTTAATTTCTTTCTTCCAAGGAAGGGGATTATGATAAATTTCCTGAGTTTGATGGCACCTAGTTTACCACATGAGACTAATGAAGTATTGGCAACTAAATTTTTTGGGTTTGACCCAGGGATAAAATTGTGGACTTTCACTGGAATGCATCAGATCCATGGACTGTTGTTAGTGTATCTGATGATGCGGAGAGCTCTGGTGGAGGTGGCACATTACAGGTTGATAATCATTTCCGTTGGTGGTATTTTCAGTATGATTTTAATTTGGGTCTAATTGTTAGATTGGATGGTACAGATATGGCGCATGAGTGATTTGTTGTACCGGCCAGAGGAGGAAGTTTTGAGTGAGATGCAGCAGTTCAAGGAGCATGTGAGCAAGTGTGTTCCCAAGTCCAAAGGGTGAGACACCATATAGGGGTGTGTGTAATAGCTGGAAGGGATTTAGGAGCTATGCTTGAAATTGGTTAGTAGACTCTTAAGAGTATGCGTCCTCGGATTTGGGGTATTTTGTTATCTAATGCTTGCGTTCTTATGGGATATTTTACTATCTGATACTTGCCTTGTTATTTGTCATGATTTCTGAGTGTGGCCATGTCTATAGTTTTTGTAGTTTTGAGCTAACCAATGGTTTTCAAATCCAAAACTGAAAATCCTTTTGGGCTTGAAAAGGATCAGGTCCCTAGCTCTAAGAAACTACCATAGAAACAAGATGAGGTAAAAAGAATTGGAGATTAAATCAAAGAGGTGAAGGTGCACTAGCTGTTGCGCCTCACCGCATACGTAAATTAAATTTCAAACAAATCATCCATTTTTCTCCTGTCCCACACATCTTTGCATTCAAACTCTATTTTTCTTTTTCATAAATTTTGTAGCATGTAAAATATTTTAAGTCCGAAGGTTTATTTACGTGATGAATTGTTAAATGTTATAATTTATAGTAATTTTAGCACATCTTTCTTTAAAATCATGAAACTTTAAAAAATATGGATAAGTTTAAAGTTGAAATAATTTATGGTTGCACGTTTTTACTACAGTTAATATGCAGTTTAGTAGGGGTAGATAATGTCGAGATTAACTTTAAATAATTCTTTTTATTGTAATAATAAATATTATTTTTTATGAAGCAACACGTGTCAATTTTTACATATGCTATTATATGTAGATAGATTCACCAATTTTATGTGAATAATCTTCATAGTTTTGATTCACATGAATTTTCTTATTATTAGTATTTGTTAGAAGAAAGAAATAGATCAATATATGAAGATTAAACGAAAGCAAATTAACGCTCGATTCTCAACTCAATAGAAAGCAGAGTTTTTAATTATTAAGCCTTACACATTTTATTAAGAGCTTGTAAACAGACTACTTATACCTTTGTAATATTGGGATGACATCTAGTAAATACAAATAATTTTTCAGTAATAAAAAAAACCTTAGTAACTTAAGAATTTTTTAAAACAAAAATTTATCTAAATGCTAGGAGATTATAATTTTGTTCAATGGCCTCAAGTTAAAAAACTTTCAATTTCTCATTAATTTCAACGTTGATTCACAACCATCACTCGATTTCACCCATAAAATTTCAGAAATTTAATTTCCTCATTAACTATTAAATGCATACTGCTAGTAGTGAGAATGAAAGACATAAATGTGAGCGAATAAAATACGCAAGGAAGTGAGAAGCAAAAGACAAATAGTGAATTATGGGAGTGATGTTTTTCTTTATCTTTTAGTTTATGTTTTTAAAATTACAACTCTTTTAATTGCTTGCTAAATTAGTTATGAGTTTTATTCTTTAAAAATTTCACTCCTTTTTCACAGGTATCTAGTCATGTGAGAGTGCCACGTAGGTAGGTTTAATATTCTCTTTTATATATATAAAAATGATAATTTTTTTTTTTTTTGTAATTTCGTAATGTAACTATTTGATTATTCTATAAAAGAATTGTTTAAAAAAAGCTAAATTCATGTCTTTGTTGGTTACTGATTCTGTTTTCAGATTTATATATTCTTTTTAATGTATTATTCATTTGTTTGTTGGATATTAAAAATGTTTTGGATTACAATGTGAAGGTGATAAGTAGTTGAGATACGTCGTTGGTAACTTCTCAATTTAAAATTAAATATTAATTAATATTTATTCGTATAAATCTTTTTTGTTAACGTATTATTATATTATTCATTTGTTTATTGATTTTTCAGAATGTTTTTAATTAGAATGTGAACATGAGATGTAGTCAAGACATATTAAGAATTGATAAATTTCAAATTTCAAAATTTAAAATTACATTATTTTTCTTCCTCTATGTAGGGGATAATTATAATATGTAGAGTTTTTATTTTTTTAAAAACTAAATGTCAAACATTTCATCAAGTACCATTTTTTTAAAAAATGTTATTACTAGATAATTTTAGGCCCGTAAATGGACCCAATATCCCCTATTATTTTACCCAATTGCAAAAGTTATTCATAAAAGATATTATTATAGCAATTTAACCTATATATTATTGGCATTCATTTTTTAAACATTCACTTTTATATTGTGAAAATTTTATGATCTAACATTTTTATTTTTTGCTATTGCATAATAATATTAATTTGTTAGGATTTGAAGTTAATCTATTTTTCAAATTAAATTAAATAATATGCTAATCACAAATCATTGTGTATTACTATATCAAAGATCAATATTTCTTGGTAAATTTCTGTGAACATGAATTTGTATTTTTACTCTTGGTTATAATCCATTTCATCTTTCTATATATAGAAAGATGTTTCTAGAACTATTTTGAAACGATCCAAAAAAGTGCCCGAAAATGTACCTCGAAAGTACCTGGAAGAGTAATTTTCATATATCTCAAAATCTGTGCATTGTTTCAAAAATTCGACTTCATATTCTTGTTTAGGGGGTCAAATTGAGTGGGAAATGGGTCTAATCCTGAGTTTAGAGCGAACGATTTACAATTTCGATTTTTCAAGTTTGACGAAAACAGTGTCCAGACGCGTCAGTGCGTGACGCACATCAGTGTATTTTGTTGCGCAGTTTTTTTGTCCGGTCCAAGGCTTTTGAGTTTGGGCCTAAGTCCTCATATGCGTGAAAATACCTATACTTAGTCTTGTTTTACCCTCATATCATTCAAGACATTCCCAAATACTCTCCCAAACACTTAGACAATATTTTATCTCTTATTTCTAGTCTCAAAAACTCATCAGGATCCTAAGGTTCTCATTCAAGCTTCAAGTCTCCATCTCCAATCTTCTTCAAGGTTTCTCCAAAGGCAAGATATGTGGGTGTCTTTCATGGGTTCCTTTCACCCATGATACCCAAGCTCTTTTTTACCTAAAATTGCATGATTTAAAGTTGATTTACTAATGGGTCTTATCTATTATGAATTTCACTGCACACTATGTTGGGGTTTCATGAAAGTATGGTTGTTTTAGCATGTTTTGAGCTATAAATCTAAGGTATATTGTGAGATTTGATGAAGGGTTTTGATGTATGTTGTTTGAGGGTGTTACCAAGCATCTATTAATGGTTTTACAATAAATTTTCTTGCATGATTTCACTCTTGAATTGCATGGTTTTACACTAGTATTACACACCCATCAAGTGTTTGATAATATGTCCAGTTATGGTTTCAATTGAAGGTCCAATGCATGTCTTACGAGTTGAATGACTATATGATGATGAAAGGAATGTATATATGTGTGATTAAATCATGTAAAGCACCTATGGTATTGCAAGTGAATTGTTGGGCTCTCATGTTATGTTCTTGGGAATCGTTGATGAGTTATTGAGTTCTTATGCTCAGGTTATGCTCTTGTGAATTGTGAAGCCTACTAGAAGGGGTTATGAATTATACACACACAACCTACCTTGGAATCTATGTGTACCATCTCCCTCTTAGGACAAAACCTCCACCTTCCCATCACTAACCAAGGCCCTCAATTCCTATAAGGAGGGATCAAGATCTTGCTTAGCTTTCACCTCCTCAACCAATGAAGATTTTGAACCATCAACAACAACACCA
>JAPFFP010000099.1:2232100-2249767 GCA_026153255.1 Solanum medicagineum
TGCTAGAATAGTGCCAAAAATCGAGGGGAGTAGCCGGAAAAAGGGTCGAAAAACACTTGGGGAGGAAGATTAGGGAAATATCGTGATTAGGGTAGGATATAGTTCGTTCAAAAAATGATTTTGATCTTTTAAATACTTGATCGGGCAGACTTTAAGAATCCCTGAGTCGGGTCTATGAAAGATTGAATACGGGTCGTAGCCCTGACTACCACCCGTAGGTCTTGTTCTCGTAGACCACTCAACACTTAGAAAAATTTTGAAAATCATGTCTGGGCACTACAAACCACATTTACAACTCGTAGCATGTACTATGAGTGGTAAAGTTGGCTCTTAGTGTAAGTGCCAACTTCAATCAAATAATATTATCCTCTATGAGGCATGATTACGAGTCGTAGTATGGACTACGGCTCACAAGCCTGGTCGTAGAGGCTGTTTCCAATGCCATTTTGTGTAAACTTTCTGCTATGTCCAAAACCTGCACAATTTTCTCAAAATATACCACTATAACAACATACAACCAATTCAATGTCTTGAAAGAATCATCAAACCAACATCAAACCACTACCTAAGAATCCACAAAATACCAGTTAAACCCAAAAACAAGCAAAAGCATTTAAAAACTCTTGGGGCCTCCCAAGGAGTGCCTTATTTAACGTCATAGCATGACTTAGTCCTATTGAGCACTCAGAATTCCTCAAGCTATGATGTCCCTACTTCGAAAGGTTTTTCTTTGCTCAACACACTCCACTGAATTTGTTCAAGTTGTATAGAAACAAGTTCAAATTTGTTATTGAGTTGTTGAATTATTGATGAATGTTGGTCAACTTTATAGTTTATCTTGGCAAACATGTTCTCAACCTTAGAGGTTCCATCTCCAACGCATTGGTTATGATGCAATCTGAACAACGTGTTGACACCACTCTCTTCCACTTGGTTGGACTTTTCACCGAATGTACTCGTGTGGGTGACTTGTTGCTCATGCATAGTCTTATATACTTGATGAATAGAAACCAGTTTGTTCATAGGTTCGGCAACTTCTGCAAATGGTTTCGTTAGGAAGGACATGTATTCCCCTCCTAGTAGAGCATTGGCCTGACCCTTCTTTTCTGAGTTTAGAGCTCTATAAAAACTTGCCACCAATAACTCAACAGAAAGACCATAAGCCTGAGATCTTCCCAAATATTTCTTATATCGTTCCCCTGTCAGACTTAGCGAATCACCTGGAACTCGCTGGAAGTTGAGGATTCAATCTTGAAGTTTAAACTTGTTTGGTCTAACATGAACCTTGCTAGGAAGGCTCCTTTTAGCTCCACCCAATTTGAGCACACATCTTAAGGGAGTTCAGACCACCAGATAGCAGTATCACTTCTAAGGGTCATTGGGAAGACTTGTAGTACCATGACATCCACAGTCGGATAATGTGTTCCCCAAAATGTCCCTAGACACTTGTGCAAAATTTTGCAGATGATCATGTGGATCTTTTGACGGCTAACGGATATTTGTATAGGATGAAGCAAAAAGGATTACACCACAATGTACCTGTATAAAAAAGACAAACTAATGAAAACAAGAACAAAAGGTAAAATACAAGAGAATTAAGCAATCAACACTTGAATTACCTAATAGTGAAATCAAATCAAAACCTCGCCGTGTTCCCCGGGAACGATGCCATTAATGTTGACAACGCTCAAACAGTACCTCTCACTTTGAGGATAAAGCGATTGTTGTCAAATATAAAATCTAATCATAGGTTAGGGTCGAATACCAAGGGAATACGGGATTTTGCAGCATTAATTCACCAATAATCATTTCAAACATAAATAAACTCTATTCTCAATTAAGGAAGGGGGAATTTGAAATGATTTATAAGAAACTAAAACTATACTAACAAAGTGAAGAGATAATCAAATTGGAGAGCAACTGGGGAAATTGTGTTTCCCATGATTCACTAAATAAAACACCCCGGATAACACAACCTAAATTAGGACATTGCATGCAAGATGATAACTTAGGTTCTTCCAACCCTTGGGCAAAGGTGAAGATCAAATTTCACTATGGTGCTTAGCCATCTACTATAGTGTGCCAACTAATAGTTACCTATTGTCCTAGTCAACCTCTCCTTGGTTGGATTTGGTCGATTAGATGAGAATACACCAATCGAATTTTATCACCCATTTCTTTTTCCTATTCATCACTACCTTGATCGGGATGATGCCACTAGGCGGGGTTTAATTTTGGCCACCATTAAACAACAAGAAAAATGAAGGAAAATGAATAATACATGCAAATACCAACTCAAGAAATGAAAATAATCCAGGTCATTAAGCTAGCTACTCATGATTCCCACAACACCCATGTTGTAGGGGTTTAGCTACTCATGACTTTGGGCAAGAAAACAAACAATGAATGAAGCACACATAGTGGAGAAATTACCCAAGAAGAATGGAGAACAAGGGAACCCTTCTTATATTCACAAGCTTGAATGATGAAATTCATTTACAAGTGATTCCAAATCTCCGAGTTAAATCTCCAAATTAAACCCTAGTCTAAAACCGTACAATATTCTAAGAACTTTCTCTCTAAAATCTCTAAAAATCTATGGAATATTCTGCCTCCTTTCTAAAAACCCTAACATATACTATTTATATAATAAGGTCCTTAAAGTAATTAAACAATTTAAGTCGACAATTGTTACGACTCTTAGCTATGGCTCATAAGGTGACCTACGAGCAGTAATCAAGCTTTGGTTGTCAGCACTTGGGATTTTGGACTTCACTGCTACGATCTAACTATACGAGTTGTAGTTTGGTATATGACTCGTAGTGCCTTCTCGTAATCCATACTTTTATTTTTTGGTCTAATTTTAATCAACACTATTAATTGCTACGAGGCCTCCTTCTACTAGTCATAATGAGGATTATGACCAGTACCCTGGGCTTGTATGGATGAACTTAAATTTCTCAGATCTTGATTTTGGAAACTGTTAATTCTACGATCATCCCCTACAACTTGTAACTTGGGCTACGACTCATAGTGGGACTCATAGATCTATAAATATAACAAAATCTACTACTTTTTCCCAAAATCATGACAACCTGTATTTTCTACAAAAATAAACACAAAACACATAAAAAGCATACAAATTTACATTGAGAACACATAAAAATTCATTGTTTTAGGCATCAAATGTGATATATTTTAACAGCACATTAGTGTCCATGAGTAGTCTAGCTCATATTGATGATGGTAGCAAAGAGATGGCTAGAGAAGTTCACCAGTTGGCAAGGTTGGGGTTTATGTTAGATGAAGTAGAAAATGGTGGTGTAATAGTTGTTGATGGCTCTAAATCTTCTTCGATTGAGGAAGTAAAGTCAAAATAAGATCTTTACCGCGCCTTGCTAGAGTTGAAGACTTTGGTGAAGGATGGTAAAGTGGAGGTTTTCTCCCAAGGAGGAGATGGTACCCTTAGGTACCAAGGTAGATTGTGTGTGCCTAATGTTGATGACTTAAGGGAGTTGATCTTGAAGAAGGCTCATAATTCATCCTATTCTATTCACCCAGATCTACAAAGATGTATAGAGACTTGAGGAAGGCATATTAGTAGGGTGGTATGAAGATAGATATTACCAAATTCGTATCCGGATGTCATAATTGCCAACAAGTGAAAGGCGGGCATCAAAGGCTAGGTGGCCTATCCTAAGACATAGAAATTCCTACTTGGAAGTGGGAAAAGATTAACATGGATTTTATGGTTTGATTGCCTAAGACTGGGAAACACTTTGACTCTATTTGGGTTGTTGTGGGTAGAATGACAAAGTCAACTCATTTTCTACCTGTAAAAACCACTTATGGTGCTGAAGATTATGCCAAGTTTTATATTCATGAGTTAGTTAGATTGCACAGAATGCCCTTGTCCATCATTTCGGATCGTGGTGCTCAATTTACTTCTTATTTTTCGAGGTCCTTCCAAAGAGGTCTTGGTACTAAGGTCAAGCTTAGCATGGCTTTTCATCCTCAAACGGATGGCCAAGCCGAAAGGACTATCCAAACTCTTAAAAGGTATGCTTACAGCTTGTGTTTTTGAGTTTAAGGGCAGTTGGGATGAACATCTTCCACTTATTGAGTTTGCTTACAACAATAGCTACCACTCAAGCATTGGAATGGCTCCCTTTGAAGCTTTATATGGTAGGCATTGTAGATTCCCGATGGGTGGTTTGATGTGGGGGAGATGGCATTTCTAGGTCTGGATTTGGTTATGGAAGCCTTGGAGAAGGTGAGGTTGATAAGGGAGAGAATAAAAGCATCCCAATGTAGAAAAAAGTCCTACTCTGATGCGAGAAGAGAGATCTTGAGTTCAAGGTTGATGATTGGGTTTACTTGAAAGTCTCACCCATGAAGGGGGTAGTCCGGGCAAGAAAGGGAAATTAAGCCCAAGGTCCGTGGGCGCTTATAGAGTTTTGAAGAGGATTGGTAAGGTTGCTTATGAGTTGGAGTTGCCTATGGAGATGAATATGGTTCATCCGGTCTTCCATGTGTCCATGTTGAGAAAGTGTGTGGGTGACCCAAGTGCTATAGTGCCCTTAGAAGTGGTGGGTGTTGTAGAAGATAATTTAACCTATGAGGAGGTCTCGATGGAGATTTTACATAGACAAGTGAAGAGACTGAGAAACAAAGATGTAGCATCCGTCAACGTCTTTTGGAGGAATCAACAAGTTGAAAGTGCCACACGGGAAGCCGAGGCGGACATGAAAAAGCGACATCCATATCTCTTCCACTTTACTCAAGCCGAAGGTAATAATCTAAGTCCTCTTTATTATTTCATGTCTTATGTTTCAGCACTCATGACATTTTGCATGCATTCATGTTTATTGTAACAAGTTTATGGTGATTTTTGACATTCATGTTGAGATTTTCAAAAATAATGTTTAAATACATTTGTGACATTCATGTCATTCTGACATCTTCATAATTACTTCTCTTACATGTATCTTTGACATTCAGGGATGAATATTCGCAAGGGGGAGATATTGAAATACCCCTCATGTGCTTCAGAATGCCTTATAATCGTAATTTTAATACATCACAAAATTCGTGCATGATTTCGAAAATCTGACTTCATATTCTCGATCAGGGGGTAAAATTGAGTGGGAAATGGGTATAACTCAGATTTAGGAAGACCCACAGCAAAAAATAATTTTTGCTAATTTTTCATAATCTAGCATCTGTCCGCGTCCAGGCCACGACACACCAAGTGCGCAGACTAGTGTAAATGTTTCTTGCGTCTGGTCCGCATCACGCCAGGGGCGCAGACTAGTGTATTATTATCCTTGGTTATTCTATTTCGGCCAAGGGCATTGGGGTCATATCCTCACACCCACTTAAACGTGAAATCACCCATACTTAGCCATTTTTCAACTGTATAGCTCACAAAACCCTCTCTAAAATCTCACTAAGACTCTATCAATTCTCTCATTCAAATATAAGGATTTGAAGCTCAATATTGGGACTCAAGGACTCATTTCAAGCTCTAAGTCTACTTCAAGTTCACCTCAAGGAACTCAAGGTTAGAGGTATGTGAGTCTTCATCCATGGGTCCTTTCACCCATGGAGACCAACCTTCTCTTTTAATGAAAATTGCATGTTTTCAAGTTATATTAT
The DNA here is from genome assembly GCA_026153255.1 of Solanum medicagineum. Lineage (NCBI taxonomy): Eukaryota > Viridiplantae > Streptophyta > Magnoliopsida > Solanales > Solanaceae > Solanum > Solanum medicagineum. The sequence goes on from JAPFFP010000099.1 coordinate 2,237,759, forward strand.
CTATGGATATCTCTTATTATGAATAAATATGAGCATAAATCATGTTGGGGTTTTGACAAGTATTGATTAATTGTGCATAAATGTCTATTTCAAGCTTGTTCTATGAATTGTTTATGTCTATTGAGACTATGCATGTTTTGAGCTATGAAACTATGAACTATTATGAGTTTTTGGTGATGGATTTCAAGGTACCCTACATGAGGGTTTTACTACATCTTGGTGGGTTGATTTGCATTAAGTTCACTCATATTATTTCACTCTTGAATTGCATGATTTTGAATAAGTATAATGAACCCACCATATGTTTGATAAAATGAAATGACAAGAATTCTCAAGTAATTGATGATCTATTACATGATTTACAAGTCAAGTGACTTCATAATGATTATGGGCTTTCAAGCATGTATTGATTTCATGAAAAGTATCTATGATATTACAAGTATCAAGTTGAGCCCTATTTCAAGATTTTTACCTCTTGTGAGTCATTCATGTTACAAGGGATCATGTATGATTATTATCTACTCTCATTTTCAAGTTAGGCTCACTAATAGAGATCAAGCATGTTTATGAGATACTCATGTCATGTTATCATGTTTCTTACAAGTTATTCAAGTTATGGCTATTTTAAGTATTCTGTGGGATTTGACTTAGCATCGATTGAGGCTTAAGATGGGGGCTCGACTCAAGGGGTCCTTATAGAAAGTCTTTAGTCTCTAAACTATATCCACATAGGAATATATAATATCCCTTTTATGGTTTCTAGTGTATCCATATAGTTACACCATACTTTATAGGGGGGGTGAGGGGTGACATGCCTCGATCACCTTGTCGGGGGAGGGGGTGACATGCCTTGGATTATTCATATTATCATGCATGGTTTACCTTGGTAAGTAGACCACACCTTGTTGAGGGGGTGACATGCCTCAATGCCCTTGCCAAGGGGGTGAAATGCCTTTGATTCCAAGTCAGCTCACTTGGTCTATGTCGGTTAAGGTCTCTTCTGACACATGTAATATGTATTATGCAAGTTAAATGTTTTACAAGCATGTTTTCTTACAAGCATTTATCATGCATACCATGTTGAGATTATATATCCATTGCTTATAATTATGCATTTTAAATATATTGGCTTATGTCTTTGTTGCATTCCATCCCGCATACTTAGTACATTCAAACGTACTAACGCATACTCTATGCCTACATGATATTACCATGTAGGGACTGGAGCTCCTTTTGATCATCCTCCTCCATGTGGCTAGTTCGATTCTCAGAGAAAGCTTTGGTGAGTCCTCTATTCTGAGGACAATATCTATTTATTTCATGTCATGTTGAGTCTCCTTCTTATGTTGAATACTTATTATTATGAGGGTAAGCTGGGAAGTGTCTTGGCCTCTGCTCCATTCCAAGTTAGAGGTGTTGTTTGAGACTATGATGTATTATGCTATATGTTTGACTCCTTTATTGCTTTTATGATTATCAAGACATCCCTTAGTCTCGCTTCCTTTTTTTATAACTTATGATGCTTATTTTGCTTCCGCGACCAAGAATGTGTGATTAATATGCTAAGAGGCTTGTTTGGGGTCCCTTCAGGTTCCCTATTCACAATGTCACATCTACGCCCTAGGCTTAGGTCGTGACAGGGGGTTTATAATAATCAATAAAAAATTAAACTAAACGAACTATCACAAGAGACAATCAATAATAGAGAGCAACTAGGGTATTGTGTTTCTCATGATTCCCCAACTTAGAATTACCCGATAACCCAATTTTTGTCTAATCTATAGCATGCAGGATGATAATTTAAGTTAACCAAGCCCTTTGGTCAAAGGTGAGAAGCGAATTTCAATATGTGACTTGGCCCATTTCAATAGTGTACATTACTAAACATTACCTATAAGTCACAGTACAACCTCCCCTTGGTCTGGTTCGGTTGATTAGATGAGAACACATCAATCGAATCTTATTAATTAATCTCTTTTCCTATTCATTACTACCTTGGTCATGTCAATAACACTAGGCAAGTTCTAATGTTGGCCACCACTAGAAAACATGCAACACGAAGAGAATTAGTTAATGCATGCATATACCCAATCCAAGAATTGTAAATTATCCAGGTTTATTTTGTTAGTTCGTCATGATTCCCACAACCCTAGTTGTCGATTTAGCTACTCATGCTATGTGTATATGAAAAGATTATCAACTGAGAAAACATGGTTAAACACTTGCACAATTGAATTAAGATCAAGTAAATCCAAGATCAAGCAGAATCACAAGATTGAAGATCAAATTTACCCACAGGTGTTTCTCATAATTTTCTCTCTCAAGAATTGATTTCTCAAAGTACAAACCCTAAAAACTCTGAATAATGACGTCCTCCCTCTAAATAATAACCTAAAAGTACTATTTATATTAATTACAATTAAGTCCTAAATAAATTAGGAAATTCGTCGGCAAACTCCACGAAAGCTCTCTGCAACTCGTAATGTGATTTACGGCTCGAAGTCGAGGTCTCGTAATTAGCTACTGGATTTTTATTTACTCTTCTATGACATCAATTTACGACTTGTAAAGTGATTTATGACTCGTATTGCATATTCGTAGGCTTCAACTTCATCAAATTTTCCTTCACTGAAAATTTTCAAGAAACCCATCTATACGACTTGCAGAATGCTCTACAACTCGTATGCATATCTCGTTGAGTTGATCCTCAGAAATCATCCCTCAAAACAATTTGTCATGAGACCTTCTCTACGACTCATAAAATGCTCTACGATCTGTATAGGGTCTCATAAATCATCAAAAACCAGCAACTTCTGTAACTTTGTGCAAAATCATTGCCAACTTGTAATCCAGCAAATGTAATCCAGCAAATCTAAACATAAAAACACATAAAATCTACAAATATCGCATTGAGAACACACAAAATCCTAAGTTTAAACCATCAAAAGTGTTGTATTTTGGCATCACATCAGCACCATCAATTTACAATTGCTGCTTGTCCACAAGCGACGAGTCTATCTATATAGACAATACAGTAACACATAGACTCAACTCGATGGCATACAATATATACATCTCAAACTCATTACCCACACCAGCTTTTCAAAACTGGATTAGATAGCTATTTAGCAAACTAATGTAAACTGGTGCATATGACAACACAACTATGGCAACCAAAGGCTATCAATAGTCCACAATCACTAAACAAGTCAAATGCTTACAACGCAAAGCAAGTGCCCTCATAGAAAGAAGTCTCATATTTGACACTCAATGATGATTTCATTTTTAACCTTGGGACTGTGCGAAAAAACAAACTCTTACAAAAGATATTCATGCATCATGACTAACACCATAGATTTTCCCCTATACTAATGACTTAGACCTTCAACTAACTGGACTAGGATCACTTTAGGACTTTCTAGGCTTGTAACATAGGCTCAGGGAGCTTTGGTATGATATTTTAGGAAAATAGTGACTAATGGCCCTCCTTGAAACTGCTCTTTTCTACACTCTTGCCCCACCAACTCTATCATTTTCACCTTATTCTCCCTTTTTCCTTATTCAAGCTTTTCTGGATGTTTTCTTCTCATTTTTCAGCTTTTATTAGGAAAATAGTGACTAAGGCATCTTTTATTTTTCTAGCACCCAGTATATGATTTTTCTTCTTTTTCTCTTCATTCCTAACTCTCTCCCTTATTTTTGTGCTTTTACCCTTACACCAGCCACCCTCAACCTAGGCTTTTAGCTTGTGTTGAGGTGCATAATGCCTATCCTCCAAACCAGGGCCACTTTTGGTAGCCACCCTCAACTTACGATTTTTGCCTTAGTCAAGGTGCACAATGTTCAAGGACAGACCAGGGCTATTTTCAGGATTTTTCACTAGATAAGGCTATGTTAATTAGATGTTTAGAAAGAGTTGGTACATATAAGGCTCAAATATTTGTAACAAGGATATATTATCATTTGATTGGTTATTTTTAGGCTGAAGTGGACTATTTAAGAACAAAGGCCTAAGATCCTTTCCTAATCCATTTAATCTATAATCTAACTTAGAGTAACAGAGCAAGTTCTGAATTAGCACAAAATACATGAATCTAGCAAAATAAGCTCACGCGCACATGGCATGACATGTGTTATCAACAAAGACTCACAAATCATGCTTTCGATCTCAATTTACCCTCGCTTATCAGAATAGATATTGTCCAACACCTAAGCATGCATGGTTACTATCTAACTACTAAGCAAAATTTTTGGTGGGTATGATTTTTCTAAACAAAACACAAAAACATGCTATATGCCAGAAGTATTAGTATTATATGTGCATATATTATCTAAACATCCTAAACATGCCGATTTAATAGAAATTAAATATCCACAGGGAAAAAGAACACAGGCAAGAAAACTCCTGGATCAAAAATTGGGATAGTTATGGACCATATGCTACTCAGACTACACTTAGGCCCATAACTACCCATACCCCATTGAAAAAGATTTGCATTGTCCCCAATGCACAAAATCAATCAAAAAATAGAATATAAAGGGTTAAAAACATGCCTAGGAACCTAAGCGCCAGGGTCCACCTTGGGTTGCCTCCCAAGCAGTGCTTGATTTATTGTCATGACATAACATAGATAGCTTAAGTGCTCAGACTTCCTCAAGATGTCATTCCTCCAATATTTTTATCTCTTCCACATTTCCAAGGTCTGAGTTGACTCTTTGGCTATTTACTTTGGAAGTTGCTCCATTTCGTCTCTCCAGTTCAATTGCCCCATGATCTAAGACGTGTGTTACTCAGAAAGGTCCCAACCATCTGGATTTGAGCTTCCCAAGGAACAATTTCAGTCTTGAATTATATAACAACACCAAGTCCCCTAGCGCGAATTTATGGTTCTCTATGTGGCGGTCATGCTGCAACTTCATTCTTTCTTTATACAAGGCTCAGCTCTCATATGCTTTCAATCGAAATTGATCAAGCTCATTGAGTTGGCCCAGCGTAGAGGTTGCGACATCATTCCAATCTAGATTCAGCTTCTTCAATGCCCACATTGCTTTATGCTCAAGCTCCACCGGCAAGTGATATACTTTCCCAAAGACAAGTAAGTAGGGAGACATGCCTATAGGGGTCTTGAATGCTATCCGATATGCCCATAATGCATCATCCAACTTTTGTGACCAATCTATATGGTTCATATTCATAGGTTTGGATAGAATCTGTTTGATTTCTCTATTGGACACTTCCACCAGCCCACTCGTCTAAGGATGATAAGGTGTCACCACTCTATGTTTCACTCCATACTTCTCTAGAAGAGCTTTAAAAAGCCTATTGAAGAAGTGAGAACCTCCATCACTATTGATTGCCAGAGGGGTGCCAAACCTTAAGAAAATATTCTTTTTTAGAGATGTTGTGACACTTTTCCCTCATTATTAGGTAGAGCCACGACCTCCACCCACTTTGATACATAATCCACAACAACTAAGATGTACTTGTTTCCATATGAGCTAACAAAATGGTTCCATGAAATCTATCCCTCATATATCAAACAACTCAATCACCATAATGGGGTTGAGAGGGAGCTCATGCTTACGAGACACCCCACCTTCTCTTTGGCACCTGTCACAAGCCTTGGCATAGTTACGGGCGTCTTAGTGGATGGTGGGCCAGTAATACCCACATTTTAAGATCTTCTGGGTTGTTCGAATCCCACTATGATGTCCACCCACCAATGACGAGTGGCATGCCTCAAGTATGTTCATCATCTCAACCTCGGGAACACACTGACGAATAATCCCATCAGCACATACTTGAAACAAGTATGGGTCATCCCAGAAGAACTTTCTCACATCAGACATAAACTTCCAACGCTGATGTGTATTTAGGTTGAGTGGTATGATACCACTCACCAAGTAGTTTGCATAATCTGTGAAGCAAGGTATCAAATCATGAGATGTCGCTAACACTCTCTCATCAGGAGAATAATCATTTATCTCCAACCCATTATCAAATTTAATCATTGCTCCATCTTCCAATCTGGAGAGGTGATCTGCAACCTGATTCTCCGTTCCTTTTCTGTAAATGACATCAAAGTTGAACTCTTGCAAGAGAAGTAACCATCTCATCAACCTTGGCTTTGCATCTTTCTTAGCTATCAAATATGTAAATGTTGTGTGGTTTGTATGCACCACTACTTTAGCCCTCAATAGATATGACCTGAACTTTTTGAATGCAAAAAACCAAAGCCAGTAACTCCTGTTCTGTGATGGTGTAATTCTTTTGGGCTATATTTAGGGATTTGTTGGCATAATATATGGGGTGTAATATCTTCTTCTTGTGTTGTCCCAATACCACACCTAAAGCGACCCCACTTGTATCACACATGATCTCTAAAGGCTTGGACCAGTCTGGAGCCACAATGATTGATGCTGAGATCATCCTCCTCTTTAACTCTTCAAAGGATTTTAGACATGCATAATCAAATACTTCTCCAATAATTTGCATAATGGGTATGAAATTTTAGAGAAGTCTTTTTCGAACCTCCAATAGAATCCTGCATGCCTTAAGAAAATCCTCACACCCTTTACTGAGATAGGTAGTGGCAGCTTCTCAATCACCTCGACTTTAGCTCTGTCAACCTCAATGCCTTTGTGAGATATCATGTGCCCCAACACAATACCTTCTTTCACCATGAAGTGACACTTTTCCCAATTTAGTACCAGATGACTTTTTACGCATTATTAAAACACATCATGTAGGTCTTCAAACAATCCTCAAATTAGTTCCCAACCACACCAAAGCCATCCATGAAGACTTCAATAGTGTTTGCCACCATGTTTGAGAAATTGGACATCATGTATCTCTGAAATGTTGTTGTGGCATTACACAACTCAAATGACATCCTCTTGAATGTGAAGGTGCCATAGAGGCATGTAAATATGGTCTTCTCCTGATCCTCTAGACCCATGATGATCTGATTATAGCCTAAATACCCATCGAAAAAGTAATACCACCCCTTTTCCACTAGTCTATCCATCTTTTGATCCATGATTGGCATAGGAAAGTGATCCTTCTTTGTCGAGGCATTAAGCTTACTATAACCCATGCACACCTTCCATCATGTTACTGGTCGCATTGGGATCAACTTCTTGTTGCCATTAGGTACCACTGTGATACCCCCTTTCTTTGGTACACACTACACGGAGCGCACCCATTCACTTTCAATGATTAGGTAGATTACTCCTAAATCCAGCTATTTAATGATCTTTTTATGCATAACTTCTTGCATAGGAGGTTTATGCGCCTTTGATGTTCAATGCTTAGCTTGTACTCTTTGACCAACTGGATTTTGTGTACATACCCTTGTAGGGATACTAATAATGTATGCAATTTTCCATCTGATAGCCTTTTAAATTGTTTCAGCACTTTTACAAGGGCATCTGCTTGCTCATCATTCAAATCTGCAGTTATTATGACCGGAAAGGTGTTGTTGGCTCCTAAAAATGCATATTTCATATGTGCTAGAAGGGCCTTAAATTCTACACCGGTGAGTCTTCTATGGAAGGTTTTGTGGGTGGTGACTCTCGATTTTGCAAATCTAGATCTAGCTTAGTTTGGTGCCTAGGACCATATGACACCCCTAGAGCATTCACTGTCTCCTCATAGTCTGGGATACCATCACCATCAAAATTCATTAACACTGCCTCCAAAGTGTCAACAGCCAATCTTACCTCAAATGGCACTTCTAGCTCAGCATCCTCAACAGTTTCGATGACAGAAACCACTCTTACATCATTCTTTTGCCTCACTTGTTGATACACATTGAATATAACCCTCATCCTTCCAAAATCTGAGCTTGAGTTAGCCCTTATCCGTATCAACCAAAGTGCAATCAGTCGCTAAGAAGGGCCTTCCCAAGATAATAGGAACTTCAAAATCAACCTCACAGTCAATGATCACAAAGTCTGCATGGAATATGAATTTCTCAAGTTTAACCAGCACATCATAGAGTATCCCCAGAGGCTTCTTCACCATTTGATTTGTCATTATCAACCGTACGCCAGTAGGAGTAGGGGCTCCCAATGCAAGCTTCTTGTAGAACGCAAGGGGCATCAAATTGATACTGGCACCTAAATCACACAGTGCCCTTGCAAAATCTACATCTCCTATAGTGCAAGGCATGGTGAAAGCACCTTGATCTTCATGCTTTTGAGCCAAGGACTTCGTAGTGATAACACTGTAATGTTGAAGCTCTTGAGAAAGCTCCTTACTCACAGTGCGCTTTATGGTGACCAAGTCCTTTATATACTTTGCATAGCATGACAGTTTCTCCAAAGCCTCGATGAGAGAGATGTTGATAGATAGCTTATTGATCATGGAGAGAAAGTGCTTCAACTTTCCCTCCTCCTCCCTCTTTTTGATTCTTTGAGGGAAAAGAGGAGGAGGCCTAAGGACGGGCTTAAACTTCTGTGGTGCTTCAGCTACTTTTCTCACCTACGCATTGCCATGATCATCTCCTTTATCCGTAACCTTAAGTGTAACCATCTTCTTAGGAACATCTTCCTCATCAACTGGCATAGGAGGATCAATAGTGCTCTTACTACCCCTAGTAGTAACAGTCATACATTGCCCCTTATTCTTAGGATTTTGAACTGTGTTGTTAGGCAATGTACCCTTCTTCAACTGAGTGGACACTTTATCAAACTATTGTTCAAGTTGTTTAATAGCTATAGAAAGGGACTCTATTCTCTGATTTATGCTTGAAATATCTAATCTCATGCCCGTTAAAGTCGCATCCTGTGTCTCAGCCTTTTTCAACAGGTGGTCAAACATCTCCTCAGTCCTGGAGTTGGCTGTACCCGTATTTCAGTTGTGTGGTGGCACATAAGAACCATTTTGAAGCCTTCTTTGCGACACCAATCTGCATCTGGACCCCTGTTCCTATCATAGTAACCTCCACGGTTGTCTTTAAAAGCTCTATCTCTACCATTATTCCAACCTAGGTTTCCTTAACCTTGGCGCCAATATTGCTAATTGGACCCTTGGTCGTTGGTCCAGAAACCCCCCGTCTAAGCATTCACAAAACATGTGTCCTTCTTATAGTATGCCTCCTCGTACATGGGTGCACATGGAGGTAGGTGAACCACTACATTTACTCTCTCTTGGTTCTACTTGATCACCACATCCATGCTTATGCGAAGCTGAGCAAGTTGTTGCATCATTCCTTCATTAATTTTGGCTTGCTCTGAACCCACACTGACAGCATATGACCTCTTTATGGAAGCTCTATCCTGCTTTCCTCATGCACAATTCGTCTTGACCACTTGCTCCATACGCTCAACAATCCTTGCAAATGGTCGATCTATAAACATGCCCCCATGATAGTGTTAGCACAAGCCTGACTGTTCTTATCAAGGGCACGGTATTTGATCTCCACCAAGGGATCATCAATTATCTTGTGGTCAGGGACACTCCTTAGACATTTAGTAAATCGCTCCAAGTAGTGCTTATCAGATCACTAGGAAGTTGCTCAAAGTTTTTGATCTTATCCTTCAACTTGAGCTTCTTAAATTTAGGGAAGTACCTCTCCAAAAAGGCCTTCTGCAAATCTGCCTAGGTAGTGATTGAAATCTATAGGAGCTTAGATAGCCGTAATGTAGCATTGCTTATGAGAGGCATTGGTAAGACACGAAGTTCCACAGCATCCATAGATAGATTATGTGTCACCATCACACTCTTACAAACAAATGCCACATTGTGCAAGTGGCTATGTGGATCCTCTGATGGTAAGCTCACAAATAGCCCATGGTCCTGTAGCATCTGAAGTAACCCACTTGAGAAAGTAAACTTTGTGTCTGTCGATAGTGGTGGCAAGACAATAGCTCCAGTCACATCCATAGCCATGTGGTTCAACCTCTATTGATTCCACTAGTAAGCATTGGCATTGAACTCCTGAGGTTGTGGAATGTGCTCTGAAACATTCCCCGATTCAAAGCTGCATTGGCCACATTGTTGGCATTTTCTTGGACCACAACTTATTTGACTTCATTGTAGTACAAAGTACGAACTCTTGCAAGGACATTTTGATAGAACTAACACATAAACAATAAAACGCTATTAGTGCAATGAATAACTTAAGAAAGAGATAGAAGTTAAAGTCCTAATTTAGCAGCACCACAGCTTTTGTTGATGCAAAATAACAATGCAAAAATAAGTCACCATGAAGATAGTTTTAATATTAAGATTTATAAACTTAATTAGATTACTTGTGACCGCGCAAAGCGTGGGCTAATTATCTAGTGTATTGTATAATAATCATCCAAGAGAGCTACAATACTCTTAAATTTTAATAAATCAAAATAATAAATAATACATTGTTCATAATGATCAATTATATCGAGATTAAAATAATACGTATATTTAAAAGACTAGCATATTCATTTTATGGTAAGTACAAAGATATTTATCTCTATTTCATTAATTTAATTAATGGATATAAAAAATTTACCCGCGGAAGAAGCTGAAGTTAGACTACTCCAATGACAAAAATAAATTACTTTTACTTTTATGCTAAGATCATTCAATGACATGTCTAAGTTTTATCTCACATTGTGAACTTAAACTTTGTTTATTAAAAAGATTTATTTAAACTTTTCCTACAAGAAAAAAGCTATACATATTGTCTACCATATAAATAAAAGGAAGCAGACAAATGTATAATAAATATCATATAATGATTTATTAATTTGAATAAATTAAAACAAATAATAACTCCATTCAAAATACTATAATTATATACAGCTCATACTTCATTAGTATTGGTTTAATAAAGAGTGTCCTTGTTTCTTTTTAGTATGTTTTAAAAGAAAAAAGGCTTTTTTTGGGGGGCAACACTTTAAATTGAATTTTTTATATGGCATATTTAATTAGATCATAAGATTAAAAAAAATTTAGATACATTTGACATAATTTTAATTTAGAATTAGAAGATTGAATTTTTTATATATTTCTAAAATTTAGTGCCAAGAGTTAAAAGGATAGAGTGTATATATGGTATACAACAAATGAAAATATTAAGTGGGCCACACGTACATAGTGATTCTCTTACAATGTTTTAGAATTCCTCCTGAAATGGAAATTATTACATGGGAAGCCATCAGAATTAGAAAAACGCGCTCGTTTGATGAGCTCTTTGTTAGGCTGCTGAAGATGTGGTAAGTAGGGGCGGAACTATGTTCGTTCAAGGATGGTCAAATGAACACTATTCGTCGAAAATTTTTTTTGAATATATATGTTAAATATGGATATTTTGATATATATTAAATATTGAATACCTTTGATACAAAAATTACTCACTCATCTTGACGAAAATGCTGGTTTCACCACTGGCAATAAGGTAGCTTTTGAAAAGAATTCCAATAAAATTGGAAATCCTATGTTGTCACTACACAGAGAAACACAATTCTATGAGGTGCAATTAGCATTGCATTGCCTCAAGTTGTGGTGATATGTTTAGATGCATGATGAAAAGAATTGTGAAGAAACTGCCTCAAGATGTGGCGATTTATATACTTTTAAAACTTGCTGTAAAGTCTCTATTGAGATTTAAATGTATCTCTAACATTTGGTACACACTCATCTTATTACAATTTCTTCAAACTTCATCTCAAACGTATCATAACCACAAAAGATGAATTCATTCTTTTTATTCGCTCCATCTAAGAAGAACCAGACCAATTGAGAACCATGGCGTCTTTTTTTTTTTTCTGGTGATGATAATAATAACCTCAGCACTCTTTGTCCAGATGTAAATGTGTCAGATCTTACATCGGTCCTTGTCATGGTTTGATTGCTCTGACGAATTACGTTATTATCATCATACTTAATCCATCAACCAGAAAATATATTGCGCTTCCACCAAGCCCTTTTGGACGTCCAAAATGTTGATTATTGCCTAAAAACAAATTGGATTACAAAGGGAAAACACATGTTAATTTGTTAGTCAACAAATTAATGTG
>JAPFFP010000099.1:2249867-2270404 GCA_026153255.1 Solanum medicagineum
GAAGATTGCCTCCCGTGAGAGTTGAGATTATCTAAAGGCCAAACTGAAAATTAACAAACTCAAAGAAATACCCACAGGCCTTCTGATAGGGGTGTGGTTGGACTGTGGTGGTAGTCACTTCCCAACTCATGTCCGAAGGGTTTGACGCCCCCTTTTCACACCATGTCCCAGTTCGCTGCTAACAAAAAGTTCCACGTTATGTTGCATCCTACTTAATCACGTCCACACCTGTGGTTCGTTTTGAGAATTCATCCTTTCCGATGCTCTTGATACAACTAAAATAACTTGTTAGTAAAATCATAATTTGAATTAGAGATGGCATCTTTTACCAGATTCGATATGTATTCTTCTCTTCGACGTGACAGATAATGAATCAATATGAAGCGATCATTATATTTTCATCTCGACAACTTGAAGGTAAAATGTTCTTCCCAATAATTAATATGCAATGACCCTCTCGGCAACTGAAAAATAAAATGGCCTTGGCAGCGATGAATATGCAATGTCCCTCTTGGCAATTGGAAAATAAAATAGCCTTTTTGGTGATGAATATGCAATGGCCCTCTCGGTAATTAGAAATAAAATAGTTTTGTCGGCAATGAATATGCAATGGCCCTCGGCAATCGAAAAATGAAACAGCCTTGTTGGCGATGGATATGCAATGGCCCTCTGGGAAATCGAAACATAAAATAGCCTTGTCGGCGATGGATATGCATGGCCTTCTGCGAAACCGGAAAATAAAATAGCCTTGTCGGTGATGGATATGTAATGGCCCTCTCAGCAACTGGAAATAAAATAGCCTTGTCGGCGATGAATATGCAATGGCCCTTTCGGCAACTGAAAATAAAATAGTCTTGTCGGCGATGAATATGCAATGGCCCTCTTGGCAACTAGAAAATAAAATGACTCTCAACGATGCATGAGATGAGATAAATTGCTGGGGATTAGAGTAAGACGAAACTATTTATGCCTCGGCTATTTTCTTGTAGATAAGACCTGCAAAAATTTCCCTGTATCCACAGAAAATTTCTTAGTTTCAAAGTGAATTGATTTGTGTTGATTCTTCGGTTGTTTGCTCCTCTTAGGTTGTCTGCTCCTTGTCTTGTCCCTCGATAAACCGCTTTGATCTCCCACCTCTTGGTAGACAGAAGATAGAAAATATACATTTTGACAAAATATTCGACATGTTAGAAACAACAAATTTAGAAGAGGTTTTCGAGAAAAGATCACTGCCAATTGTCATGTTACGTAAAGCTTAGATGAACATGTTCGACTTTTGACATAAATTCGTTGATGTGTCGTGGTTGTCTTTGAATTCTTGATCAGGCTGAGAGTCCTTAGGGCGACTTTACAAGTCACTTTCAGACTTGTAAAGATGCTTAGCGAAATTTTGAGGGCAACCTCAAAATTTCTGTCTCAATTCAAATGTTGTAAGCGATCGATAACTTATTAGTAGCTTCTTCGGAATTTTTGAAATCTTACTCAAAAATTTTGTCCTTGTTGAAATTTTAATCATGCTTTGAACTCTGACTTGTTAAAGATGGACCTCTTTGTTCAGAATTTTTGAGTTCCTCTCAAGAATTATGTCCCAGTTCCCTTTATGGGAGTATGACCGAGCCGTTGTGGCACCTACGTATCCTGTTGGGGCAGGAATCCGGTCAAACGTAGTTCCCTTCTCGGAAGGTAGAGAAAATACAAAATTTTAAATAAGAAAATGACCGAGGCCGACATAGGCCGCCTACATATCTCATTCTTTAGAATTCAGGTCAAACGTAGTTCCAAGGTAAAAAGAATAATAAAAGGGAAAAGGGAATGACCGAGTCCGGCATAGGCCGCTTATGTATCTCATTCTTGAGAATTCAGGTCAAACGTAGTTCATTATACAGGGAGAAATAAAATAAAATGCAGAAACCAAATAATACAATTACAAAAGAGAAAAATTTGAGGCGAACTCTAAATCTTCAAATGTAATATCTCTTGACAGCATCTGAATTGATTGGTCTTGGTCACTCCTGACCGTCCATCTCTGACAAAATTAATGCTTCTCTTGATAGCACTTTGCGAACCATGTACAATCCTTGCCAATTTGGTGTAAACTTTCCCTTATACTCATCTTGATTGGGAAAGACACATTTGAGAACAATTTGTCCAACCTTGAACATTCGAGGTCTTACTCTCTTATTGAAAGCAAGAATCATCCTCTGTTGATATAACTAACCGTGACAAATAGCTGTCATCCTCTTTTCATCGATAAAAACCAAATGTTCAATTCAATTACGAACCAGTCTATATTACTCAACTCAGCTTCTTGAATAATTCTCAATGAGGGTATTTCCACTTTAGCGGGTATCACCGCTTCTATTCCATATACCAACAAGTATACGATTGCTCTAATTGATGTTCTGACAGTCGTGCGATATCCCAGTAAGGCATAAGGTATCATTTCGTGCCATCCTCGGTGTTTGTCAATCAGTTTTCTTAAAATCTTCTTGATATTCTTGTTGGCGGCTTCTACAGCTCCATTCATTTGAGGGCGATACGCTGTTGAATTCTGATGAGTGATATTGAATTGCTCACATATCTATTTCATCAAGTTACTATTGAGATTTGCTCCGTTATCAGTGGCGATAGAATCTGGTATTCCAAACCGGCATATCAAATTGTTGCACACAAAATCAACTATCACTTTCTTTGTCACGGACTTGTAGGAGATTGCCTCCACCCACTTAGTAAAGTAGTCAATGACAACCAAAATAAATCTATGACCATTAGAGGCAGCTGGCTCTATCGGACCGATAATATCCATGCCCCAAGCTACAAATGGCCAAAGAGAACCCATAGCTTTGAGTTCGTAAGAAGGGACACAAATCAAATCACCATGTATTTGACACTGATGGCATTTTTGCACAAACTTGCAATAGTCATGTTCCATAGTCATCCAAAAATAACCGGCTCGAAGGATTTTCCTTGCTAGAGTGAGTCCATTGATATGAGTACCGCAAACCCCGGCATGTACTTGTTCAAAAAGTTCATAGCTTCTATGGTTTCAACACATCTAAGGAGACCTAGATCTGAGTCCTCCTATAAAGAATTTCCCTACTCGGAAAGAAATTGTTTGCCTTCCGCCGTATAGCCCTCTTCTGATTGGAAGTAGCATTTTCAGGATAAGTTCCGGTCTCTAAATACTTCTTTATATCGAAATACGACAGGGACTTACTTCTAGTTCTATCTTGATATGCAAACAATGGGCTGGTTGCTCCCTCAAGTCTATCTCTAAAGGGTTAATATACATATGTTGCATCATCGAGGAAATAGTGGCAAGGGCATCAGTGAACTCATTCTATATCCTCGGTGTGTGCTTGAACTCGATCTTTCAAAGTCTTTTATACAATCTCTATACTAGGTGCACATACGATACGATCTTTGGGTTCATCACAGCCCATTCCCCCTGAACCTGATGAATCAGCAAATTTGAATCTCCAATGACCAGCAACTCTTGAACATTCATGTTTATAGCCATCCTCAAGCCCAAAATACAAGCTTCATACTCAGCCATATTGTTAGTACAACAAAATCGAAGTTTCACGGCCATCGGGTGATGTTGTCTGGATTTTGATACTAAGACCGCTCCAATGCCGTTACCTTGGCAATTCACGGCTCTGTCAAAGAACATTCGCCAGCCAGGGAATGCCTCGAAGATGTCTTCTCCTGCAAATGATATCTCTTCATTGGGAAAGAAGGTTTTGAGTGGTTCATAATCATTCTCAACGAGATTTTCTGCAAGGTGATCAACTAAAGCCTGTCCTTTGATTGCTTTCTGAGTTACATACACGATGTCGAACTCGCTTAACTACATTTTCCACTTGGCTAGTGTTCCTGTCGGCATCACAATTTGAAAGATATATCTCAATGGATCTATCTTCGAAATGAGGTATGTAGTATAGAAAGACAGATAGTGCCTCAACTTTTGAGCAACCCAAGTCAAAGCGCAACAAATCTTCTCCAAATAAGTATATCGAGCTTCTTACGGCATGAACTTCTTACTCAAATAATAGATCGCCCATGCCTTCTTCCCGGTTTCATCATGCTGGCCCACCATACATCCGAATGCATTATCAAGAGACCGACAAATACAATAATAGTGGACTTCCCTCTCGTGGAGGCAGCAATGGTGGATTAGACAAGTAGTTTTTGATAGTATCGGAAGCAGTCTGAATTCTTCATTCTAGTTTGTCAATGCATTCTTTTTCAACATCCTGAAGAATTCCAGTTTGTCAATGCATTCTTTTTCAACATCCTGAAGATAGGTTCACAAATCAACGTAGATTGGTCTATGAACCGACTAATGTAATTCAATCTACCCTAGAAACTCATGACTTCTTTCTTCATCTTTGGAGGAGGAAAATCCTGAATTGCTTTGCTCTTTGAAAGGTCGAGCTTTATACCTCTTTGACTGACTATGAATCCCAGGAACTTACCGGCAGGCACTCTAAAAGCATATTTGGCAGGATTCAACTTCAGGTTGTACCGGCGTAGGCAGTCAAAAAATTTCTTCAAATAAGTCAGGTGATCTGAACTCTCACGAATTTGATGATAACATCATCCACGTACACCTCAATCTGTTTGTGAATCATGTCATGGAAAAGAGTTGTCATAGCTCTCATATAAGTAGCTCCTTCATTTTTAAGGCCAAATGGCATCACTCAATAATGGTACACACCCCAGGGTGTGACAAAGCTATCTTTTCTGCATCTTCTTCATCCACTGAAATTTGGTGATATCCTGCAAAGCAATCCACGAATGATTGCATCTCATGCTTGGCAAAGTTGTCAATGACAATGTGAATGTTCTTCAGCAATGGAAAATCATCCTTGGGGTTGGCTTTGTTGAGATCTCTGTAATCAACACAGATCCTGATCTTTCCATCATTCTTGGGCACTGGAACAATATTGGCCAACCATGTGGGGGTATTGTGTCACTTCTACCACATTGGATTATATCTATTTGGTTACCTCTTCCTTGATTTTCAGACTCATCCGGCTTAAACTTCCGAGTCTTTTGTTTCGCTGGACTGAATTATGGGTTGATTGGCAACTTATAAGAGACAATATCGGTACTCAGACATGGCATGTCCTCATAGGACCAAGCAAACACGTCCATGTATTCTTTGAGCAAGCTAGTGAGTTCTCCCTTTTGAGAATCCTTCAAATGGACACTGATTCTGGTTTCCTTGACACATTCTTCATCTCCCAGATTCACAATCTCAGTCTCATCTAGATTGGGCTTATCCCAATTCTCAAATTGTTTCAATTCCTAGGCAAGATGTTCAAGTACTATGGTTCTTTCATCGTATTCCTCAAGCTTATTGTCATCTGCCTCATTTTGTTTATTCAGCTTTTGACATGGCATGACATTGGTAGGTTTAAAATTATTTAAACTGAAATCATAAACAAACATAGTTGGATAAGAAGTAGTTGAAATGATAAAATGAGTAGTAAGTGTGATTTAAAATAAATAAAGGCTTTCATTTAAAAGAAAGTGCAAACTTTGGCCATGACCATGGGTCAATCTGCCTTTTGCGATATTACGAGAGAAATTAATGCGAAATCAAACAAGAGTGAAATAGCAAGGTAAAAGATGGGTCACGGGCCTCCGTCGGACTGCCACCTATTTTTAAAAATGAGTAATTTAACAATTCTTCGTCTACCAAGACAAGTAGGGGATCAGCAATGAGGTAGATGTCTCTCTCAACTCTTGGTCATCCAGTTTTGCACCTCGAACACCTGATGTTTGTTCTATTTCATCATCATCAATTGCATCAAATTCTCCAAACAGGTTCCAGATCCCTCCCCCAAGACCATCATCACCTATGCATTCTCGTGTTGGAAATGACTGATACAGGTGCAGTATTGGCCGGGCCAAAGCTCGATCATCCTTTTAATTTTGCATCTCTCACTCATCTTTCTCTAAGATAGGGTATCCTAGGCCGAATCTGGACTGTTTCGCTGGCAATGGAATAGGCTCGGTAATACCCTGCAAGTGCTTCCATAGCCCAAAACTGGGTTCAAACCCATTCCTCAACATCACTATGGCTATCATCTTATAAACAATAGGCATAGGAGGTCCCGACATCCAGTCATCTTCGGTAGCGTTCACTATTTCAACTGTGTAGAAATCTGATCCTCTAGTGACATTATCGATGATGGGTACATACACATTTGAATAGCTTCCCTCACCATAAATAACCACTTCACTTTCATTCCAAATGAACTTCATCATTTGGTGGAGGTTGGAAGGCACAACTCCCGCCATATGGATCCATGGTCTTCCTAACAACATGTTATAGCTGGTAGCTATGTCTATCACTTGAAGTTAGACAATGAATTCAGTGAGTCCCACATAAATTGCTAGATTCACTGCTCCTAGTGTATCTCTCCAGCCCCCGTCAAACGCTCTCACATTAACTCAGCTCTGCTGGATTTTCTACACATTATAGTTCAATTGCTTGAGAGTAGATAGAGGGAAAATATTCAGTCCTGATCCATCGTCGATCAACACACGATTTGGAATCATATCTCGACACTTGATTGTAACATGAAGTGCCTTATTATGCGTTTCTCCCTTGAATTGTAGCTCTTCAGTGCCAAAGCTGATACTATGACCCTGGGTAGCCTGACTTATCATGGCTGCCAGATTATCGCTGTCTGTTCCTACAGGCACATAAGTGTCCTCCAATTCTCTCATTAATGCCTGCCTATGACGTTGTAAATTCATCAGTAGTGCCCATAAAGAAATCTGGGTAGGTATCTTCTCCAAGTGTTTCACGATAGAGTATTCTTGAGGCCGCATTCTTCTCCAAAATTCTTTCACCTCAGCTTCACATATTGGCCTTTGAGCTTTTCTGCCTATTCCCTGAATTTGTTTCCCTGTATTGAAAATATTGATCTCAACCTTCTTGTTAGGAATTCCTTTTGGTGCCGTAGCAATCACTTCACAAGGTATCAAGATCTCCATCTTTGGCTTCTCAGTGATACTTAGAGATGCCACACTCTTTTCTAAACATACAGTGCCATCTCGCACTATCTTCTTAGTTGCACACCAATCTTCTTCTATATCAATCATACCAATAATGTTCCCTCCATGATCAGGTAAAGGAGTTTTGTTGACATTGAAAGCGACAGTCCGAAGAACGACCATGTCGCGATCAATTAAGTCCTAGATTTTATGCTTCAGATTTATGCAATCTTCAGTATCATGTCCAACATTGTTAGAGTGGTAAGCACAAGTTTGATCACTACTGAAGAAATGAGAATTAGCATCCATGGCTCTCGGAGGGGCAGACTGGATCAACCCTGCAGCTGATAATCTTTCGAATAACTTTACCCGGCTTTCGACGAGCGGACTGAACACGCTAGGGGTTTTTTTTATCTATGTTTGGATGTGGAGGATTATAGTTATTTTGTGGAGGTTGAGGCATTCGATGGTAATTGGGATGGTTTCGATGGGGGGGGGGGGTAGGGGTCTGGAATCTTGGGTATAGTGGTGCTTGGTAATTTGACGGTGCGGTTTGGGGATTTGGGATCGGGTAACTGGTAGAGGGAGTCTGATAAGTTGGTTGGATATGGGAGAAACTTGGCAGTAGAGATCGGTAGTTCAAGATGATGTTTGGATATCGCGGGGAGTGATAATGGGGAGGAGGGGTTTGGTAGTTTGTGGGTGGAGTGTGATATCCTGGTTGAGAATTAAAGATGGGGAATAAACTTGGGGTAGGTTGAAAATGGATTTGAGGGGGTGTGGACTTTTTGGGGTGGCTATAAGGTGTTCTCCTTTTGTCTTGTATGCCAGAGATAGCTGACACGTCTTCTTTCTTTTTCCTCAATATCCCGGATGATCCTGCTGAATTTGATATACGAGTGATCTTGCCCGTTTTGAGTCCATCTTCGATATTCTCACCAATCTTAACTATATCTACGAATTTTGCTCCAACGAGCAGCATCATTCTTTCATAAAACTCAGGCTCCTGGTAGCGCACAAACAATTCGATAATCTCCTTTTCAGACATGGGAGGACGCACTCTGGCGGCATTCTTTCTCCATCTATAGGCATATTCTCGATAACTCTCGGTTGACTTCTGTCTTATCTTCTCCAATGAATAGTGCTCTGGCACAATTTCGACATTATAAGCAAAACTTTCGACAAAATCTTTGGCCATAACATTCCAACTGGCCTGTTGGTTTATTTATTGGGAGGTAAACCATTCCAAGGCCTCCCTGCTCAGGCTTCGGTGAAAAGCCGCATCAGCAACGCTTCATTTTTTTTGACACCCACAAGCTTATCACAATATGCTCTCAGATGGCCAGAGTCGAAAGTGTCAAACTTGGGTGTTTTGAACCCTTTTGGAAGGTTCAGTTCGGGGTGAATGCATAAATCCTCATAATCCAGCCCTGCAACATCAGGTGCATAGCGAAATTGCTTCACAGCCTTTGCAATTTCTTCCTTTATATCCAACTTGGCCATCTCCTACTTGGCTTCCATTCTTTCTCCTTCTTCTCATAATGGCCAACCTCAGAGTAAGTGGCGTGAGGAATTTGTGGATTGGTAAGGATTGGGATATGGAAGGGAATTTTAAGAGGCACAATTTGGGTGGTAGGTGGGTTGTATTGGTCCGGAACTTGTCTTTCAGGAGGGATTATCTGGGGGTGAGTAGTGTGGGGAATTTGAGAGGAACTGCAGACTTGGGCAATATTTGGGTTTTGGAGAGGGGGTGGCGCTTGGGTAAAAAGATTAGAATGTCCTGTGTTGGGGGTAGTTAAGTCGATGGCAGGAGAAGCTTGAACAGGGGTAATTGGTGGATTTGTTGTGATAGGGATAGGTTGATAAGATAGATTAGGAGAAAGTAAAAAGAATGGAGGCCTCCCGTCGTTTGGACTAGGAAGATTAGCAGTGATGGCCAAATTTGCTAACTCTTGAGTCTTCTTCATTTCCATCTTCATGTCAACAATCTGTTGCATCAGCTGTGCAATCGATTTGTTCTGTTGCGCGACAATGGGATCTATCACAGTGATCTCAGTCAGGCTTGCATCATCATTGTTGTCTGTTATTTTTCTTTTCGCTGGTTTTGGTTAGGGGAGTGATCTTTGTGGGCTTTTGATCTAATGAAATAAGGATGATCGGCCAGCTTTATCAACACAGATCAATTCTAAATTACCTGTAAGAAAAATTACTCAAAGGCAAGCATGTTAGTTCCCTTAGATTTATAGGTAATGTAAGATAGCACACGTAAATCAATAAGCACACAATTGTTGTTTTATTCGAAAGTAAACTAGCCCATGGATACGAGAAATACAGTAAATAAGCAGGACTTTGCCTATATGATTTTAGAAATAGTGGATCAGGAAGATTGATTCGCGCTAAGTCAGGTCTTCTTGCATTATTGATAATGTTGAAAGATAGGGGCCGAGCTTAAAAGGCTACCTATGTATCTCACAAATGAGAAATCAGGCCCTACGTAGTTCGAGAATACAAGGAATAGCTTGGGTTCAAATAGACTTCATTACATGAAAAAGTAAAATACGAGATAGAAATATTGCTAAGAAACATAAAATGTCTTTACTGAGACTTCTTTTGCTGATTTGTTGATTTCCTTCTCCATACTTGATTTGAATCACTCTTTTGGCGGGATGTCAACCTCAACTCTCTCGGCCTCTTTGCTCGGTCCTGGAAGGGTACAATGGGGATTCTTTTGCTTTAGCCTGGCTATCTCCTCCAGGGTGGCGTCGAGTTCCACCTCCACCTCTGTGTTTCGAGCTATTATGTTTCCAAGATATTCCTCCAGAGTAGAGGAATATTCTTCGAGTATTTGACCTGCCTTACCCAGACTTGCTCTTTTGTCCTCGGTATTTTTCGCTTCCTCATCAGCTTCAGCTATTTTAGCAAGCATCGTCTTGGTAGCTTGATTTACTCCTCCATCTTCCGGGACCTCTTGGGTGACCTTGCTTAGCATCCTTGTCAATATGCCTTCAGCGCTCTTAGCATTTTGGTTTTTCTCCATCCTGACTGCAAATCCAACTTTCCTGAGATGGAAGAATGAAAGTTTAAAAGTGGGTTAAGAAATTTGGACTTTGTTGAGAAACTCGAGACTCGAAGAATTATTTGGTTGCATATTTGATAGTGATTGGGATTTGTGCCTAGGGAGCTCTAGAAAAATTTCAAAAGGAGTGGGCTAGAATTTTACCCAAATAAAACAACATAATCATACAAATAGTAATAGCATATAGCACAGAAACAGTTATTGCACGTCCTAAATGCAGGTGGCCCTTTTATGCTAGGGGTAGGCTTAGCGAATTTGAAAGGTGTATGCGTGATAGACCATTATATTGCCCCCCCCCCCTTCCCCAAAAAAACTGAAATATATGAAGGAAATAATTTGAAAGCAAATGGGAAACAATTCCGGGATAGGGGATATATAAAATAAAAAAGCCCACGCAGGGATCAACAAAAGTAAACACAAAGTCGTCCCATGCAGGGGAGATAAAGTGCAAACCCACACAAGGGCTAAGAAAAGTAAACATATAGTCACCCCACACAGGGGATATAAAGTGCAAACCCACGCAGGGGCTAAAAGCAAATACATCAAAAATAAACCCTCGCAGGGGTGATACTAGCTTGATGCTCCCGAGAGTCCTTCTTCCATTCTGCTCCTCTTTGATTGTCCCATGATATTGTGGAGTTCGTATTGAGCCATCAACCAGCAACCATCATATCTGCGACCTTTCTCTTCCCAAATTTCATATATGACGCTTTCTCTACGGGCATTCATCCAAGAATCCATCTTTGTAAGTCCACTTCTCAAGTTTTCTAACTCTTGGGTCAGACTCTCAATGGTATGCTTGTCTTCTTCCTGTTTTTGAAGGAAGGCTTCCTGCATTTCCCTAGCTTTGTTCTTAACCCTCCCAAGCTCTACCCTTACTTGTGCTTCTGTATCTTCTAAACCTCATTAGTTCGAACTGAGGACCCGAGGCCTTGCAAATCCTACTTCAACCAAGCCTTGTATCCATCCGCATATCCGACATTAAATCGGTCTTCAACAAGAGTCTCTTTGGCCAGCCTTGAAGGTTTTTTCCACTCTTTCAATATGTCACCCGCGTTTGGGACCCTGTCGTCTCCATGATCAAATACATAGATATTCATGTGCATAGTGGGAGGTACGATCTGTTTCCTACCAAATTGTCACAAAACCCGAAGAGGCGCATATGGCCGGATACCTCGAATTCCTATAAGTGGAAAAAATGGCAACTTATGACCCCGAGTCATGACCTCTTTTGAAATGAACCGATCATACATCCATTGAATGTTGTCGTCTCCTAACTCTGAAAAGACTTGGGTCCATCTTTCATGGGTCTTTCTCCCTTCAAAGTCTCCCCAATACATCCTGTTATAAAGCCCTAGGAGGGGGTCGTGATTGTCCAATGTGGGGAGTTCTTTAGTACCTTTTTTTTGAACAAATAACTTATTATCCACCATTGAAGGAGCAAATTACACCCTTGAAAATATCGGTGCCCATTTTTGCATTTCTCGAGAGGACGGTACATATCAACTACAATGGTTGGTGCGAGTGAATAATACTTCGTCACTCCCTGAGCTTTGTGTCCGTAGAAGGCGGTGTGGGCGACCATGATAATTCTAGTATTGATGCTGAGGCTCGGGACCTGAGGGAATATCATGACTCCTAATAGTGCAACGGCAACGACCAAAGGTCGCGTGACATCCCATTCACAATACGATTTGAACTCTTGATTGAACGTTAGGTAGAAGCTTGAGTGACCGAAGCGGTCCTAGAGATCTCTGAAGGCTATGCTCGATCCATGTGCCCAGTCAGCTTTCTTGAGACTGAGATACTCCCTAATTTGTTCCTCGGTTAGCTTATCGAGAATCAAAATGCTTTCTTCTTTTTTAATTTTTCTCTTACCCTCCATTCCCACGATATCAATGGCATCCTGAATTTCTTCAAGGGTTGGAGTGATTTCCATCATTCCGAAGCAAAACATCATCTTTTCAGGATCCCAGTATCCGATGAGAACCTCTATCAATTCCGGATAAGCGGGCATTTGCATAAGCGAGGTCAACCATCCCATGTGTTTGTTCAATTCCCTTTTATGTTCAAAAGTCAGGTCATTCCACCATAATGTCAAGTTTGAGAAAGCAAGTCATACCTATAAAAAGACTTGGTTATGACCCCCCGAGGGACAATAACTGGTTATCAACACATACACCTTTCAAAGCCACATAACATGATGTGTCGTCGGGTCGGGGACCTTTGACACGTTTTTGGTGGTTTACTAATGAGCCCAATACCCCTTAGATATTGGGTCGACATAGGCAAATGCTTAGAAGTAGGGATTTGGTTTCGCTCTATCTTAGATTGACTAAGAATTAGTTTCGATTTGACTTGGGACCCGAGTTGGACAAACTTCGAGGTGAAATAGTAAATGGCGTTGGAAGAACCACAAACCAACTACCCATCCACTATTTTCAAAGAAATATTTGGGGGTTTTCTTGACGGGACAGTCGTGGATAACCACGTAACCGCCCTTAACCTAATGCATTCTAAATATCAGTTGGCGAAAATATGCCATGAACGACAATTTATAATAATTGAATTCAAACAAATAGAAAAAATAAAGGCAATTATTAATTATTACAACCCGAATAGTTAGTCAAAAATAGATCCTAATCTAATGGTTAAATCCTAATTACACCCCAGCAGAGTTGTCATTTCTGTTAATTCGGAAAAATGACTTTGACTTCTTTGAAAATACGATTTAATACTTAATTAATTTAAGTACAAATCAAATTCCCAAAAATTTTAAAGGGTGATCACCTAATTTTAAGGATAATTAGGAAACCAATAAAACATTTAAAAAGACTTAACAGAAAAATCTTTTTAATATATCAAAGAAAAGGTTCGGATTCAATTTCCATTTTGAGAAGAACTTAATCATTCAAAATGGCCACTAACTTGCGGTTGACCGACTATTAGGAATTTTGACTAACTTTGACTGAATTTTAAAGTGTTGACTAAGTTCGAAAGGATTTACTAAATTTGCAAAATGGTGACTAAATTTGAAAGAATTAACTAGATTTGAAAAATTGACTATCTTTGCAAAATTGACTAAATCTCCAAAAGTTGACTAACTATGCAAAATGTTGACTAAATTTAAAAACGATGGACTAAATTGAAGAAGTTGACTAAATGTGACAAAGTGACCAGATTTGACAAAGCTGGCCAAGTTTGAAATTGGACCAATTTGAAAGGAAATTGACTAAATTTAACTTATTTTGAAAGAGCTTCCACTAAAGTCTGACTTTATTGGAATAATCCTAACATTAAAAACAAAAATCATTAAGATTAAATTAACATAAATTAAAACAATGGGGAAATAATTAGATTAAACGAATAAACAATAAAATAATCAAATAGTGTTAAGAGTTAGATAACAGGTAAAACAAATAAATAAACATGCAGCAAACAATAAATAAGATCAAATTGGGCTTGGGAGGCCCAATTTCCACCTGCCCTAATACTAGATAAAGACTTGGGCTTGCCTAGCCCATATTCTCAAAAGGATTGCTGCTGAAGATTGGGCTTCTTGGCCCCTTTTACTGTTGTGTATCAGTGTAGTATATACCCCGTATGCCGGTGTATATACAACATTTCAACAAACTGCCTTCTTGGAGATTCGACCCACAAGGCCTCTCTTGGGCCGCCCCTACTGCTGCTCCTGCTAAATGGGCTTGTGGCCCTGTTCCCTGTTGTGTATTCTGAATGTATACAGGTGTATAACAGTGTATATACACTGATTTTATGACTCCAAAACCTGTGTTTTAGCTTCTTTCTGCGAATTGGGCTGATTTGAGAAGGAAGTTGGGCCTGCATGGCCCAACAAGGTGCAAATGATAGGAGAGCAGTCCATTTAGGACTCCAAAACAATTCACATGAGATAAGAACGAGGAAATACGTAACTAATAATTCTATTTACTTAATGGAAAATATAAAAATAACTCTTTTAGCAAAGTTGACTAGAAGCAGGGAATTAGATCTGAATGAATCATGCAGTGAAGACACTTCAAAGAAGATCAATACATTGCAATGAACTGGGAGGTATATCAGATGATTAAAATGGAACATGAGGGGACCAAATGACCATCTTTGGGGCAGAGAATAAATCACAGTCCGTATCTTTAACAATAATAACCTTCCCAAAAGCAAATTTAAACCAAATAACATTTATCTCAAAACATTTAACTTGTCTCAAGAGTTAGACGCATGAATACAAGCTAAAACACTGATTATCTTCTCATATAGCAGAGGAATATCAAGCTAGACGTCGCATATTACAAGTAGAGCTTCAACAGACCACCAGGGGAACTAAATGGGATACAAGCAGGGATGACCTCAACTAGAACCATATGAGCAGCCAAAATGGTCTCAATTTTCATGATGTTAGAACCAAAAGAAAACCTGAAATGCTTGAAACCTGAATCTTTATACCTTAAGCAGTAAACAGAAAACCAGCCCATAGTTAAGCAAGAATTCGACACCTCAACTTTTATCAGTGAAACAGAATCCCAGAAAGAGAAGTATGCTAGACAAAACTTTAATCAAAAGTGACTTTCGACCTTTTAGTGCTGGAAAATAGTAAGTTTTAGTACCAACAGTCTAACATGTATCAAAGCAGAACCAGATACCATTCTTTGTAACTTGAAGCAACATAACAATATGCATCTGACAATAGCAGGTTCATGACGTGAAGGAATAAAACAGACATAAGAACCACACTTTGTTGTTTATAGCGCACCCCATGGATAAAATTCGATTCCCACAACTATATCTACTGTAAAGGAAATCCCAGGAGGAAAACAATGTAAACAAACTCTAAGGTTGAATCCCAGCGAAATAAAACCACAACTGGTTTTGGATGCCAGAAACAACATGAAACCTCAAGCTTAAACGAAGATCAAACTTTAAAACATAGACGTAAAAGACTTCATCCATTTGATGTGATATACCTCAAAACAGCAAATTCAAAAAAAATGAGCAATATCACTCAAGCAGTTCAGCCCAATGTCATGAGTCATACGTGTAGATATGAACTTAAAAGCTAATCTATCCTTTCAAACACAATAGTTCCATAGCATATCGATTCGACAACATCATTTAGTCAACCATATAACAAACAGAATAGTAGCAACTCACAACGTTTAAGACGGGAACACGAAATTCAAACGAGGACATTACCTCTTTAGGTGCAGCGAACTGAGACGAATCTAAAGGAGAGCTCTCACCACAACAAGATATGCACACGACTCCCTTGACCCTGAAGCTTTGATGTTCGTGTTCTGAATCCTTCGAATTGACGAGCTATAAAATAGAACGAACACTACAGAGAAACCAAAACTTTCTCAATGTGCCTTTTAGGGAGGCTGTGAGATTTTTAGGGTTTATGAGATGACTCAAGAACGGCCCCCCAATATGGTGCTCAAAAAGGATATATATATAGCCCCAAAATTAGGACATAAACGGGAGGAAAATCAGAGGGCGATTTGGGGAAATTCAGGGTGGGATTTAGGGTTTGAATTTGAAATTAACTTCCTCATCCTTTGGGAATCATCTACGAGTCCATATCACAGCCATCGATTTCAATCGATGATTGTGATATGCACCACGTTTTGATTCCAAAACGGACGAGGTACGAACGAGTGACGGGGAATAGGGGAGGGACACGTATGTACGGAGTTTGTTGGAGGAGGAACGTTGGAGGGAATCTTCTTGAATTTTGGCGTTTTCTGTTGTTCTTCGCTAAGGAAGAAGAAGAAGGTCAGGGAGAGTGGGTGTGCGCAAGAAGAAGAAGAAGGAGATGAAAAGGAAAAGCGCGTGGGGTCGTTATGTATATGTGTGTGTATATGTTGCAAGTGCTGAAAGGGAAAAGGGATTGGGCCGGGTTTGATGGTAGGTTTTGGGCCGAAATTGGTCCAAAACTAGATTGGGTCCAAGGAAAGCTGAGAATTTGGGTTCAAGGATAGGGGTTTTAAATTGAGAAATTAGTCATTTGGAATTGCAAATGTGATCAATTAATAACGTAATCAAATTGAATTTTATAGATTAATTTGATTACAAGATGAATTAATATAAATTAATTTAAGAGCTTTTAATATTATTAATTTGAAACAATGAAATTGATTCCAAAATAACAATTCTTAAAATAAAGGCATTCATTTTTTTAAAGATATTTTTCCATATTTTGAAAACCAATTATTTCAAATTGTCGAAATTAAAAGCTCCATAATTAATTCGCATTTTGGAGAGTAAAAATTGGGTGTCAACAAAGACCCTTAAAAATATTGTTTGAACTGTTTGTCTTTCATTAAAAGATTGTTTCTAACCGTTCCATCTATTCGCAAGTTTCATCTATTCACGTAAATATGAAGGTCCTTAGAAATATTTTTTCAAATATTCATAGTATTCAATTTAATAATATTAACATGACACACACGTGCAACACACGTACACTAAAATAGTATTTTAAAACTATGGAGAGTTGTTAATTATTTTGATTTACTTTTATATAATTTCCAAATAAATATCATAATATTTAAGTTATTAATTATTGTGAGTCATAGTACTTTTAATGTAATTTTAAATGTACCATAATATATTAAAAAGAAAATTAAGACAAATAACTTAAAACATCGAATGTACCGAAGTGGATTCCACACCCTTAACCATAAGCACACAATTCAAACACGTGTGATATTCGTACGGTGTGAATGAATTTCTTATTTACAGTTAAAATCATCCGTTTGTATTTATTATATATTTTTTTATTCACAAAGAACTTGACTTTTCGAGAAATAAAGCTTATAATTTAGTAAGAAACCTCAAATAACTAATACAATATTTTAATTTCAATTTTGAATTTACTTTGACAAGAATATTATTTTTATGATTACTAGGCAAAGAAACAATTATTAACGCACACTATCTCATTTTATTAAGAAATTTTATATGTAGATGACAAGAAATATTATTGAAACTAATGATCTTAACATGTTACATTCCTAAAGTTTTGAAAATTGAGATTATCCTAGAGAGTAATTTTCTGGAATAAATTTAACTATGCTTAAAATATTTTAAGTCAATTTGGTCTAAACCTTAAAATTTTAAAACAAGCGTCATATATTCAAATATGAAATTATAATGAAAAAGAGTCAAGTCCAACGTGCTGTTAATTATAAATTTAGCATTTTTTTGAATGATGCCGTAAAAAAAAAATTAAATTTTTTTAGTTATGAACTTTAATAAATTTATATTTATTATTTATGATGCAACAATTCCCAACTTGAAATTGTTAATTGCAATGAGACTACTCCATTCTTCTAATCGCT
Organism: Solanum medicagineum; assembly: GCA_026153255.1. Lineage (NCBI taxonomy): Eukaryota > Viridiplantae > Streptophyta > Magnoliopsida > Solanales > Solanaceae > Solanum > Solanum medicagineum. The sequence goes on from JAPFFP010000099.1 coordinate 2,267,313, forward strand.
ATATGATATTGTAATTAAACTTAATAGAAATTGTACATATTCAAAATAAAACACAAAATATTGCACAAACCACGAATAAAATTTGCACTTTAATGAAGAAAGAAAATTTTGTTTGTAAGATTCAAAAGAAAAATCATCTCAAATATTATGTATATCATGGCGGTTCATTTGATATTGAAGTTTTTATTGAATTAAGTTCATATTAAGTTTTTAAAATTAGTATTATTTTGGATCATACTCTAAAATTTGGATTTTTGGGGAATGAAATTTTATCTGAAATTGTTATTCTTTTTCTTACAGAATTAATCCTATATTTTATTTAATAAAAAATAATTTTGTACTATTATAACAAGTTAATTGAATTTCTTAGTCATATAATTGGTGTTAATATCTTTGTTCTACTCACTATAATTTCAAAATACGCTAACTACTATAATATTGTAGTAATAGTTATTGCATCCACATTATGCATGTTAAACTTGCACAGTTTATCAAAAAAAAAAAAAAAAAAACGTGTATAAACTATTGTAATTTTTTCGTACTTCAAGTAAGAATACTATCACATAGAAACTGCATAAATATTAATTATTGTAATAATTTATTTTTTTATCACAAAAAATAAAAGATATACTTTTAATTTCATTTGAATATAACTTTAAGGTAGCGCTTATGCTTTCAATGATCGTAAAACATAAGTTCAAACAAATTACTTCTTTATTCATTATATATATGTAAATCATAAAATCAAAACAAATTGTAACAAATTACATCTATATATTTAAGTAAATTCCGATTGCTCGTCTTTGTAGGTTCATATGATCTTTTCATTACCTTAATTTCGATAATAAGTCAACATATAACAATTGTACATCTACCTTCACATAAACTTGTATAGTTTATTCATTTATGTACAAATATTTACTCAATATTTTAATTTTAAAGTATTGATATTATTTACAAAAAATATATAAATACAGCCTGATATGTCATATACACGTCACACTCACACGTGTGTCGATAAACTAGTAGCTTAAAATAAGTCAAAAGTTAAAAATTGGTTCCCTCTTACTTTTTTTTTTTTAGCTTAAACGTTATTTGTGTTTGACCAACAAATTTACCTTTTAATCCATAATGATTTTTTATAATTTCTATATTATTTTGCTCCTATTTTTTTTCCTATTTTTTCTTTCTTCTTTTTAAAAAAAATTTTACTCTTTCTTTTTTTTTTCTTGCTCATCCTTTGTTCCATCTTTTCCCCTCTTTCTGTCTTTTCATTTCTTTCATATTTTCTTCTTTTTCTTGCTCTTTCTTTCTTTTTTTTTTCTTCTAAATTATTTTCTCCTTGGTTTATTCTTTTCATACCAACAAGAAATATAACCATTACTTATTACAAATATAATTAAAAAAATACTCAAATATTTTGTCGAATCTAGCAAACAACTTCTCATCCCTCAAAGTTTGTAAGACCACATTTAAGTGCTTTATGTGATTTTCTTCATCCCGTGGGTAGACCAAAATGGTGTCAATGAAGACCACCACAAACATGTCAAGGTAGGGCTTGAACACCCTATTCATAAGGTCCATAAAGATAGCTAGTGCAATTGGTCAAACCAAAGGAAATCACTACAAACTCAAAATGCTCATATCTTGTCTGAGATGCCAACTTAGGAATATCACATTCCCTCACTCTCAATTGATGGTATCCGGACCTCAAATCCATCTTGGAAAAATACTTAGCCCCTTGTAGTTGATCAAATAAGTTATCAATCCTCGGGAATGGGTATTTATTCTTGATGGTAACCTTGTTGAGTTGGCGATAATCTATGCACATTCGGAGTGGTCAATCCTTTGTCACGACTTAAGCCTAGGGCCTAGGAATGACATGGCGAATGAGAACCCGAAAGCTCCCAAAAAAGCCTCATACCATCCATTCACACATCATCGATTTGGAAGCGCAATTCAATCATTAGTAAGTAATACTAAGGGATAGGAGTACATGACTCAAGCTATGGGGTAAGGGGTATGGGACTCATTAGCAAACAATTATAACACACAAGTCTAAGAGACGAGAATTTGGGACTCAAGCTATAAGGATAGGGAGAATGGGACTTGTCATCACACATTCAACATCAATAAGCAAGTCCTAAGGGGTGGGATCATATGACTCACGCTATGGGAGTTGGGATTTAGGACTCTCCACATCTCTTTCATCATATCATAGTATCAACATAACATAAGACATTAGCATAGCCTCCACAAGCATCAAACATAACAAGCTCGTAAATAGAGTTTACATGACGTCCAACAATACCTTTAAGTCATAGATAGGATGATAGCCAAGACATGTCCCTGGATCACCCTCAAAATATAAGACATAAGTAAATCATAACATAGTTATAGATGGATAGAAGGTGGGTCTCGTCCTTTGAATAAAGGACTCACCACAAGCAAACTTCCACAGCGAACTTAGCAACGAAGAAGTGGATGAGGTAAGACTCTGCCCCCTACATGGTTAGATCATGTAGGCAAAAAGTATGTAATAGTATGTTTTAATGTAGTAAGTATGCGGGAATGCAATTCATATGATCATGGTAAAGCTGCATTTCAATATTAGACGACAAGTGCACATATATATTTAAAAGAGATTATATAAAAAAGAATACTATATTAAGATGTCTTAAATCATGATGCATGAATGTCATAATCTATAAACATAATAAGGATGAGACCTCAACCGACATGTAAGACCATGCGAGCTATTACATGGGATCTCGATGTCACCCCTAGACCAGAGAAACGGGGGAGTCACTTTCCAAGGTGAACATTCATGATGCCTCAGTGGAAGCTACATAATTGACCAATGGAAGCTACATAATTGACCAAGCCTCTACTAATGGGTAGTCGATTTAGGGAATCAAGCCTCATCTAATGGAGGATCCCTCTAAGGAGTCAAACTCATCTAATGAGTCATTCTTTATCCTACGATGGTATGTATATAGGATAATGAGATTCACCTCTAACGGGTCATGCCTCAACTAAGGGGATGAGAATCAATCTCAAGGTCCTCTTTGTGCTAAGTCAATATCCCATGG
>JAPFFP010000099.1:2270504-2297433 GCA_026153255.1 Solanum medicagineum
CAGGGATATTTAGACATCTCTCAATGTAGCTCGGAAGACTTTATGATGCATTTTGTTTTCAATATCTCAAAATCAATGTACAATTTCGCAAATCTAACCTTATATTCTTGTTTAGAGGGAAACGAGTACCTACAAGGTATACTTTGTCCGTACCAAGAAAAATAATTTTTGGTGAAACTTAGCAAAAACAGTAGCTGTCCACGATAGGTCCACGACACTAACCTAACGCGAACTAGTTCAAAAATTTTTTAAAATTTTTCTTTTTACTCCAAGGCAATTGGGTAATAACTCTATACCTATATACATGAAAATCTCTCATTGCAAAGCCGTTTTGATCCCTAAAAACCAAACAAAAACCTCTTAATTCCACTCTAATCTTTATGAAATTCTCTATCCATTGTCAAGGTTTTCAAAAAGTCTTGTTGGAATTCGAGGAAACCAAGTCAAGCCCCAAGACCTCCTCAAGATTCAAGTGTCCCAATCTCTTTATGGATCTAAGGATTTCATTCAAGCTTAGAGTCTCCATTTGGAATCTTCTTCAAGAAACTCTCCAAAGTCAAGTTATATGGGCTTCTTTCATGTGTTCCTTTCACCCATGATGCCCAAGTTTCCTTATACCTAAAATTATATGATTTAAAGTTAATTTTCTCATGGGTCTTACTTACTATGAATTCACTGCACACTATGTTGGGGGTTATGAAATGGTGATTGTTTTAGCATGTTTTGAGCTATGAATCTTATATCTAATGTGCGATTTGATTAAGGGTTTTGATGTATATTGCTTGAGGGTGTTACCTAGTATCTACTGAAAGTTTTACACTGAATTGTGTAGCATGATTTCACTCTTGAATTGTATGATTTTACACTAGCACCTCCAAGTGTTTGATAAAATGTCTTTTTAGGGATTCTTTAAGTTTTGATGATCTATTGGTTGACATATGATTCAAGTGTTTCAATGATGATTATGAACTTTCTAAATATGTGTTTAAATCATGAAAATGTTGATGATGTTGTACGGCTGGATTAAGCCCCCTTCTTAAAATTATACCTTTTGTGAGCCTTTGATGTTGAAGCTAATGAAAGGGTAATGTTGTTGACGACCCAATCTTATGATTGAAGTTTGGATCACCATTTGAGGTTAATGATGTTAAGAGCTACTCATGCCATGTCTCTATGTTTATTGCAAGTTATTAAAGTATGAATATTTTTTATATTCCGTGGAATTAGACTTAGCACCAAGTGGACTGGAGGTGAGTCCGTAAATCCTAGAACTATGTTCCACCGTAGGTGAAAGGATTAGAGGAGAATCCCTAAATCTCTAAGATGTAAGTACCCTAAATATGGGGGCATGAGGCGAGTACCCGAGTCCAAGAACAAGAAGCTAGTACCCGGTTCACATAAGGCTTAGTGGATCCACTTAGGCATTAGGAGGTTCACCTTGGCAAGTAACTTTCCCCTTTCTTTCGGTGTAGGGTTAACATCGGGATTCCAAGTTGTAGCTCACTTAGTCTTAAGTTATATCTGTTGAAGTTTCTTCCCACACTTATGCTATGTTCTATGTAAGATTAATGATTTACAAAAGCATGATTTACTTAAGCATTGATCATACATGTCATATTGTTATTATGCTATCTACTTCTTATAATTATGCATTTTGATTATGATGCCTATCTCGTTTTGCATTACATCTCACATATTTAGTATATTCAAACGTACTAACACATACTTTATGCCTACATGATGTTACCATATAGGAATTGGAGCTCCATTTGATTATCTTCCTCCCCCCACATGGCTAGAAGGGTTGTTCAAGTTAGTTTTTGGTGAGTCATCATGTCTGGGGACAATATCTATCTTCTATCATACTTATACTTAGATTACATCTTGTATATTTTGGAGTACTTATTGTCATTACTATGAGGGTGAGCCCGGTTTATTGTCTTGGCCCCCGCTCTTATCATTGTAGTAGAGGTGTAGTTAGACATGTGTTGTATCTATGCTATAAGTCTTGACTCTCTTGTTTGTTGATGTTTATGATATGGAAATTTACCCATAGTCCTAATTCCCCTTATTCATGTTTATCTCTTATTGTCATTCTAAGTGCTTCCGCAACCAAGGATGTGTAATGATATGCTATGAGGCTTGTTTGTGGTCTCTTAGGATTCCCCATTCACCTATCATATCTAGGCCCTAGGTTTTGGTCATGACAATGATAGTTTTAGAGCACTAGGTTGTTAGATCTTCGGAGTCCAACACACTGCGTCGATTAGAGTATTATTCATGGTTATGTTGTGCACCACAATTATGAGTAGGAGGCTTGGACATATGCTATGAGGCTTGTTTGTGGTCTCATCGGGTTCCCCATTCATCTATTATGTCTAGGCCCTAGGTTTTGGTCGTGACAATGATGGTATCAGAGCAATAGGTTGTTAGATCTTCAGAGTCCAACACACCGTGTCGATTACAGTATTTTTCATAGTTGTGTTGTGCACCACAATTATGAGTAGGAGGCTTTGACATATTTTAGGAAATGTTTCCCTTCTTCATGTTCTAAGTCGTGCTATAGAGTTGGAGTAAGTTTTCCCCCCTAACAATTGTTATTTGCTCTTTTAGTTGATCATACAACTTCAAAGAAGAAGGCAAAGGAAGGTAAGTTGAAGGTCTTGATTTTTTTATGGATCCAAGTTTCACTATTCCTTTCGTTGTGACTTTTGGTTGCTAGTGGACTTCTTCTGTTTCCCAAGTTGTTATATGAACCTTTGGTTTCTATCCTTTTTGTTGAGTGTATTGTTGCTAGAAGGTTCACAGGTGTTGATCCGGGTTCGTATTGCATTAATCCTGCCTTTTGGCTTGTTGGAGTAGATGTGGTAGATTTGATGTCATACTTGGGATGGAATGGTTCTATGCATGTTTTGTCTTCATGGATGATAGAACCCGTAGAGTTAGAATCTGACTCCCTATGAACCCGTCTTTGAGTGGGAGGTTCTAAGTTGTAGCAAAAGAGGTAGGTCCATTTCTTCTCTTAAGGTACAATTGATCCCTAAGGGTTGTATTCATCATCTTAAGAGAGTTAGGGGTGTTGAACCTAAGGTATTTTCTATTGAGATGTTTCTAGTAATCATGAGTTCTTTAGAACTTATAGTGTGTTATGGTACCTCTTGGGATACAACCTCCACTCTGCCATCTCTCCACTTGGTACCTCTTGGGATACAACCTCCACTCTGCCAAGGGGTACCAAGTGGACTATAGTCCTTGTAGTGGTTCCACTTAGGATAGAGTGGAGGTTGTATCCCAAGAGGTACCAAGTGCCCATAATCTTTTCTATTGAGATGGTGGTTTATGGTACCAAGTGGACTATATATGATTAAGGTTGATAATGCATTTAGGTTTGTGAGTCCTTATAGTGTGTAAAGGAGGATTGGTAAGGTTGCTTAAAGATTGGAATTACCTAGGGATATGGTTATGGTTTTTCTGGTTTTTCATTCTTTTAGGTTGAAGGGATGTGGTGGTGACTCTAGTGCTATAGAACTCATAAGATTATGGGCATTCTGGAGGATAAGTTGACTTGGGAAGACCCTTGGAGGAATTGTCAAGTCAAAAGTGTCTCTCAGGAAGACGGAGCGGACATGGAAAAGAAATATCCGTACCTCTTTATTCTATTCAAGCATATGATAACATGTCAAATCCCTTTTTGTGATTTCATGTCTTATGTTTCAGCCCCTATGTCATTTGCGTGCATTCACATTTATGTTAACAAGTTCATGATGATTTTTACCACTTATGTTGAGATTTTTGAAAATGGTGTTTAAGTGCATTATTGCATTCTTGTTGGGGCTGATTTCGTCATGATTACTCTTCTTATGTATGTTTCTTCGACATTAGGGGACGCATGTTCCCAAGGAGGAAATATTGAAATGCCCCACACTTGCCTAGGAATGCCCCCATAATAGTAATTCCCTTATATCTCAAATTGGGGATATTTTAACTCCCCTCCACGTAGCTCAGAAAGACCCTATGAAACATTTTGTTTTTAACATCACAAACTCCGTGCAGAATTTCTCAAATTTGACCTAATATTCTTGTTCAAAGGGAAAAATTGTGTGGGAGAATGAGCACCCAAGGTATACTTTTTCCGTGTAAAATATTTTTTTGTGAAACTTCGCAAAAACAGTAGTTGTCCACGATGGGTCCGCAACGTGGACTTGACGCGGACTAGTTCAAAAATTTTCAAAATTTTTCCTTTTACTCCAAAGGCAATTGAGTAACAACTCTATACCTATATACATGAAAAGCCCTCATTGCCAACCCATTTTGAGCCCTAAAAACCAACAAAAAACCTCTCAATTGCACTATAATCTTCATCAGATTCTCTATCCATTCTCAAGGTTTTCAAGAGGTCTTGTTAGATTTCAAGGAAACCAAGTCAAGCCCCAAGATCTCCTCAAGATTCAATTGTGCCAATCTCTTTCCAGATCTAAGGATTTCATTCAAACTTTGAGTCTCCATTTGAAATCTTCTTCAAGAAACTCTCCAAAGTCAAGGTATATGGGGTTTTTTCATGGGTTCCTTTCATCCATGATGCCCAAGCTTCCTTTTACCTAAAATTATATGATTTAAAGTTGATTTACTCATGGATCTTACTTACTATGAAATTCACTGCACACAATGTTGTGGTTTATGAAATGGTGATTGTTTTAGCATGTTTTGCGCCATGAATCTAAGATCTAATGTGAGATTTGATGAAGGGTTTTGATGTATATTGCTTGAGGGTTTTACCTAGTATCTATTGAAGATTTTACATTGAATTTTCTAGCGTAATTTCACTCTTGAATTGCATGCTTTTATACTAGCATTACACACCCGCCAAGTGTTCGATAAAATGTGTTTTTAAGGATTCTTTAAGTTTTGATGATCTATTGGTTGAGATATGATTGAAGTGTCTCAATGATGATTATGAGATTTCTAAATATGTGTTTAAATCATGAAAATGTTGATGATGTTGTACAGTCGGAACCAAGGATGTGTAATGATATGCTATGAGGTCGTGATAGATTCAAGGCTCATAGCATCAATACCTATCTTGTCTAACAACACATCTAACATAGAACTTAGAGAGGTCTAAGACAAGCAACCGGGCTCACCCTCATAGTCAAGCATACATTAAGATCTAGATATTGTCCCCGAAGTTGATTCCTCACCACATGCTTTGTAGAGAAATCGCACTAGCCACGTGGAGGAGGAGGAGGATCAAGTGAGGCTCTGGTTCCTATATGGTAACATCATGTAGGCAAAGAGTATATGTTAGTACATTAGAATGTACTAAGTATGTTGGATGAAATATAAAAATAGATAAGCAACATAGTCAAAATGCATACTCAAGCAATAGATGATCATATAACAATATGACATGCATGAATGATACTTGAAGTAAACATGCTTATGTAGAATATATTACATGTATATTAATAGACCATCATCATAGACCAAGAAACCTAGTACTTGGAATCTAAGGTAGACCACCCCTTAGAAGTGATTGAGGTACCTACCCTTCAATTGGTTGATGGCATACCGCCCCCATCTGAGACAATTGAGGTGCCAACCCTTCAATTGGTTGATGGCATACCGCCCACATCTGAGATGATTAAGGTACCAACCACTTAATTGGCTGATGGCATACTAGCCCCATCTATGTGATTGATGTATCACCCCTCAATTGGCAATGGTCAACTCACAACACAATAAATACTTCTCATGACATCAACATATACATGCTTCTCATGACACCAACACATTCATATTTCTCGTGACTTCAACACATATTTACCACTATTTCATCTTTATAAAGTCACTTAACTCATATGCCAACCATTAAGCCTTTAACAACTCAAGATACATTAATCGGACATTTCATCAAACACTTGGTAGGTTTGTAATGCTAGTGTAAAACAATGAAATCAAAGAGTGAAATCCTAAAAGAAATCTTAAAGTAAATCATCTCACCAAAACTTGGTAACACCATTATACAATATACATTAAAACCCTTCATCAAATCTCAAGATAGATGATTCATAGCTCTGAACATGCATAAATAGTCATACTTTTACAAAACCCCAACATACTTCATAGTCAAGTTCATAATAGAAAACACATATGTAAAATCAACTTAGAAACATGTATTTTAGGTAAAAATGAAGCTTGGGCACCATGGGTGAAAGGACCAAATGGTTGAAACCTACGTACCTTGACTTTAGAGAACTTTTAATGAATATTGGAAATGGAGACTTGAAGCTTGGATGAATTCCTTAAGATTCGGAAAAGATTTGGACAAATTTTGAGATAGATATTTGTATAAGTGCTTGAGAGAGTATTGGGGAATGTCTTGGATGATATGAAGGTGAAATATGTAAGTATAGGTATTTTCACGCATGGGAGGACTTAGGCCCAAGACCCATAAGTCTTGGACTGGACTAAAATTACTGGAAAAAATACAAAGTGGTGCGCCCTTGGCACGTCGCTCCAGGGGCATAGAGAGCTCTCTAATCGAATTTTGGAAAAATGAAATTGTGGTTCATTTGTTCTAAAATTGAGGTTAGACCCATTCCCCACTCAATTTGACTTCCTGATCAAGAATATGAAGTCAAATTTTCTATATCATGCACGAATTTTGACATATATGGAGATTACAATTTTAAACACTTTTGAGGGCACATTTTGGGGTTATTTGAGAGCTAAGGATACTGCTATGGACTTCAACATTCACGTAGCAAATGTAGAATCAAGTCGAGAGGCCCTGATGTAGTCAGATCGGGCTAAATGACTTATCTAATAAATCATAGCCTGTGTAAGTAGTGGCTTGGGTAGAAGCTGACATGGAAGGAGGAGTCGTAGAAGTAGATGTTGTGGTGAAGGGATCGGGAGGAGCCATGTATGAAGTTGCGATGGATGGAGTCTCTGGATCACTGGTGGCCTCCTTATCCAAGGTAGTCGGATAGACTTGAGAGTGTGTCAACTGGTGTTGGCCTCCCTCGGGCCTCCATTTCCCTCAAATATTCTGCATCTATCTAGCAAATATCACTGGTTTCCTAGGGGGCAACTTGGACATCCCTCGTCTCATGAAATATGACCCCTGCTCTCTAACATAGCTACATAATGAGGATCTAGAACGATATGAAGTGTGCTGATACTGAGCCCTCATGAAAATCTTTGAAACTATGGTCTCGCCTAAATCCAACTAAGTTTGATCAATAATGCTGCCAAGTAGTGTAGCCTCTAAAAGCCTAATGATGGTCTCATTCTGTGAAGGCATGAAAGTGTTGCGCATGAACCAGAACTAGTAGTGGGTTGGAATATTGTGACAGCCCGTAACTCCATGCTCTTATATATCAATGTTTCAAGCCTCATTTTCTTAGTTTGGGGGTGTATTAGGTTCATGGGAGACTTTTAGTGCTTAGACTAGTTCAAGACTTCCCTACGAGTTGAGTTTTTGGTGTTTGTTAATGTAAGGGTCAACATTAAATGCATATAATGTTTAGCACACTTGTAACAAGGTGGAACACAACATTTCACATGAAATCCCTTTGAGTTAGCTTTCCAATGCACTTTGTTTCACCTTATTTCGAGTGCGGATGAAGGAGTTATGATTGTTTTCGTGGGACCCCCCCATGCAGTGATGTCACACGGGCTCCTTGATGGGCAGTGAGGTGTTTCATGGGCCGTTGGGACAGCCTCAAATTGGATAAGGCCATTTTCTGACTAAGAAAGGTGACCCGGCTAGTGACAGGGGCTATGTGGATTGCCACTGACCGTGTGGATGGTCATAAGGTGTGTTCAAGGAGGCTTGATGTGCATGGGAGGAAATTTTTGGTAAGTGTTGTGCCATGGGAACCCAAGAAGGGTCATTTGCAGTCTGACAACTCATGGTACCTGGGCGCGGGATGGCCTGGCCACATTTTCTTATCTAAGTGTGGTGCAACGGACCACTACATGGACTGTTAAGCATCACACGACTCGTGAAGTGGCCCGTCAAAGTGACGATGATGCTAACTTTCTCCCAGGAGTTCCAATTGCATTTTTGAGTCTATGTTTTGTCTCACGGGCACTCCACATAACTCGTGGAGTGCCACATGACCAGTCAAGCCTCCAGTGAGGCAACTCTTTGCCCATGTTTCCATCCGTTACTAATGGCATTTTCATAAATTTTAATTACTCTAATGACCTTTTTAGACTTCAAATGCTATCTTAACCTCCCTAAAAGACCTAAACCCTATTACAAATGGATGAAACTCATTACTCCCATCTCAAATACACTCTCAAATTCTCTCAAGAGCTTCCACCAAGATCCCATTACGAATTCAAGGAAACTCAAGAACAAGTTTTGGATTTCAAGACCCACTTTCAAGCTCCATATGTTTCATAACCTAATTTCAAGAAACTCAACGTCTAAGGTACGTGGGTTTCAACCATTGGGTACTTTCACCCATGGTTCCCAAGCCTTCTTTTTACATGAATTTCAATTATTTGAGTTGAATTACTTATGGATCTTACTTATTATAAATTTGACTATGAACTTTATTGGGGTTTCATTATAGTGTGATTGTTTAAGCATGTTTTGAGCTATGGATCTATGATCTACTTTGAGATTTGATGAGGAGTTTTAATGTACATTGCTTGAGGGTCTTACAAAGTGTTAGTGGGTGGTTTTACATTGTTTTTTCTTGTATTATTGCACTTTTGAATTGCATGAATTTGAACTAGTATTTCATACTTGCCAGTTATTTGATAAAATGTCTTGTTAAGGATTCTTGAGTTATTGATGATCTGTTACGTGGCTTATGAGTCAAGTGACTTTATGATGATGAAAGGAATGTATGTACGTGTTTATATCATGTAAAGCACCTACGACAATGCAAGTGAATTGTTAGGCTCTCATGTTTGTTGTGTTCATGGGAAAATAAGGAGTTCTGTCTTAATACTTTAACGTGATGGTTTGATGAGCTATTTTCATGACTCCTACCGAAAAGATTATATCGTAATGTATGGACATTCTATAATCTACCGAAAAGGACATACTGTAAGATAAAGTAACTAATATTCCTACTTAAAAGATTATATCATAAAGCAGGGACAATCTTCAAAAAAGGCCATACCATAAGGTAGAATGACTCATGGTTCCTACTTAAAAGATTATCTCATAAGGTAGGGACAACCTACCAAAAAGGACATGTCATAAGGTAGGATCTCTCTTTCCAATAAGATCATATCGTAAGGTAAGTACACACATCTTCTTACCAAAGAGATTATGTTGTAAGGTAAGAATACTTAAGGACTTCTATCGATGAAGCCATGTCGTAAGGTAGAATCAATCATGACTCTTACCGAACGGATTGTATCATAAGGTAAGAGGTAAGATGCATCTCATACTACCTACCCAATGGACTATGTCGTAAAGTACGGGTATCGACAACACTCTATGAAAAGTGCCATACCGTAAGGTCAGTGGGTAAGTGCTTGGCCATTCTCAAGCATGCTTGTGTAAGGGTTGAGCATACTTATATTCCACATTGAGTTTAGATTTCTCGAATATGACTAAGCATGTTTTACTTTAACCATTGATCATGTATGCCATATCTATATTATAATATCTCTTGCTTATGCTTATGCATTTTGACTATGTTACCTATCTCTAGTTGCATTGCATCCTATTGACTTAGTACATCCAAATGTACTAACGCATATTCTTGCTTATATGATTTTATTATATAGGAACCGGAGCTCTTCTGGATCATCCTCCCCGTGGGTAGTTGGTCATCTTTAAGAATAGCCATTGGTGAGTCCTCAAGTTCAAGGACGTTAGCTTTGCACTCCTACTTTTGTTATCTCTTATTATGAACATTGATACTAAAAGGGTGAGCCCAGAAAGTCGTCTTGGCCCCCATCCATTCTATGTTTACAGGTATTGTTGGATAAGTTATGTAATTGTACTATGCGCCTTGACTCTCTTGTTCTTGATATTTATGTTATGAAAGGATTCCCCCTAGCCTCTTTGCCCTTATTTCTAATCTTTTGATGTTATTTAATTGCTTCTACAACCAAGGATGTGTAATAATAGGTAAGAGGCTTGTTCGGGGTCGCTTTTGGTTCCCCATTCATCGTGTCATTTCTAGGCTATAGGCTTGGGTCGTGATAAGCTTGCTATCAGAGCACAAGGTTGTTAATGGTCCTTGGCATCCAACAGACCACATTGATTAGAGTATTATTCATGGTTGTGTTGTGCACCACAACTATGAGTAAGAGGCTATGTGACGTTCTAGGAAATGTTTCCCTTCTTCTAATTCTATGTCATGCTATAGAAGTTAAGGTAAGGTTTCCCCCCTAACGAATATTCCTTGCTATGCTATATCATGTCTATCCCTAGAGGATTACGAACTCGTAAATTCGAGGGACAACCAACCTACCCCGCTCCTCAAGCTCCTTAAGGTGAAAGGGATACCGAGGTTGAGTTCCAAAATGCTATAACCATGTTGGCCCATACCATTACTAATCAAATCAACCAAGGGGACCAAGCCCCTCATGCTCTTACTTTGGCCTCTAAGGTGAGGGAATCTACAAGGATGAACCCACCGGAGTTCCACGGGTCTAAAGTAGATGAGGATCCCCAAGGATTAATAGATCAGGTGTATAAGGTGCTATCCATCATGGGTGTAAGTTCAAAAGAAAAGGAGAATCTAGCGGTTTATAAAATAAAAGGTGTTGCTCAAATTTTGTTTATGCAATGGAAGATGGAGAGGGGATACCATGATCCTATTCCTTGGAGGACTTAAAAGCCGCCTTCCTCAACCGGTTCTTAGATCTTGAGTTGAAAGATGCTAAAATAATGGAGTTCATGAACCTTAAGCAAGGTTCCATGAGTGTGAGGGAATATGCTCTCAATTCAACAAGGTTTCCAAGTATGCTCCACATTTTGTGGACGACCCTAGGTCAAGGATGAATAAGTTTGTGATAGGAGTATCCAATTTGGTTAATGAAGAGTGTCATACTGTGATGCTTGTAAAAGATATGGATTTGTCTCGGCTCATGACCTTTGTCGAACAACTTGAGGGGGAGAAACTTAGGAAGAAGAGAAGTGGGGAGTCCAAGAGGGCTCGAGTTTACTGTGACAAGTTTCAACAAGATTTTCAGTTTTAAGGCCAAGGGTCCTCTAGTGCTCCAAACAAGAGGCTTGCCAAGGAAGGGGTACCTAACCCAAGGCTCCAAGAAGGTGGTGAGAGGGTGGCTCATCGTATATGCCCAAAATATGGGAGGGAACATGGTGGCACATGTTGGAAGAACACTGGAGCATGCTTTGGGTGTGGTGAGATGGGCCAAAAAATTTCGGATTGTCCATATGCCCAAAACAAGGGTAAAAGTGGTGATGTTGATCAAGAGGGTGCTCCAAGACATAATTGGTTTTATTCTCTTCAAAGGAGATAAGGAGGGGATGAGGTGCCCAATGATGCCACTTGAATGTTAAGGGTTCTCTTGATTTTTGTTGTGCATGGTTTGATAGTTCCCAGAGTCACTAATTCTTGCATTATTACTTTTTGTTGCTAGTAAGATTCATCTGTGACCCGAATGTTTAGTTGAGTCTATTATGGCTAGAAGGTCTATAAGGGTTGCCCCATATTCTTATTGCATAGAGCCTTGTCTTTTGATCTTGGTTGAATTTGGTTTGATGGGTTGGAGGTCTTGGGGTAGGTTGGATACTTGCATATCATGCTTCCTATGAGTATAGGACCCGTAAGGTTGTAATGTGATGGTTAAGGATGGACGATCTATTTGGTCAACTACAATGTTTAGTCACTTTTCTAAGATTGATCTTCGATTCGGGCTTTGTCCCCAAGTGAGGATGAGGGTCGGTGGTATCCTTAGATGTCCTATCAGACTAGGAGTGAGCATTTTAAGTCATGGTAGAGTTATTTGGTTGACTTATGCATCGACTATATTTCTGGGTTTTGTGAATTGTAACTTGAAACCCTACCTTTTAATTCTTGTGGTGGTCTCTACTGATGGAGTATTGACTTACTTAGAGCTTGAAGATCATTTGAGGGTGATGTTGTGAATTTTGATGAATGTGAGGTTGCTTGCTAATTATGGGATGTAAGAATCTTTGGGGTGACAAAAAAGGGTGGTTGGAGAAGTTCACCAGTTGACTAGGCTAGGAATGATGTTGGGTGAAGTTGACAATGGGGGTTCACTTCTAAGGGGAAGATGGGTGGCTTTAGGTACTAAGTTGGGCTAGGTGTGTATAATGTTGGCAATTAAACCCAATGTGTAAGGGTCCTTATAGGTAGTTGAGGAGAATTGGTAAGGTGGCCTATGAATTGGAGTTTCCTATGGATATGGGAATGGTTCGTTCGGTTCTTCATGCATCTAGGTTGAGGAGATGTGTTGTTGACTCAAGTTCTATAGACCTCTTCGAGGTTGTGAGTGTTGTGGAAGATATCTGGTGTAGAAGTTGGATGTATATGAGTAAAGGTTGATTTGTAAGGAAGTGGTGTTCATCAAGGTCCTTCGGGAGAATCGTCAAGTTGAAGGTGTCTTTTGGGGAGCCGGAGCGGGCATGAAGAAGCGATAACCGTGCCTCTTTCATTCTATTCAAGCTTAAGATAGCAAAGTAAGTCCTGTCTGTGATTCATGAATTCATGTCATTTGCATGAATTCATGTTTATGTTGACAAGATTAAATTGATTTTGATGTTCATCTAGAGGTGTTTTTTGAAAATAATGTTTAAATGCATTTGTTGCATCCTTGTTGGGCAAAAATCTTCATGATTACTTTCCTTGTGTATGTTTCTTTGACATTCGGGGACGAATGTTCCCAATGGGGAGATAGTGTGACACCCCAAAAATCCATGCTCTTATGTATCCATGTTTCAAGCGTCATTTGGTTAGGTTGGGGGTGTACTATGTCCATGGGAGACTTTTAGTACTTAGACGAGTTCAAGACTTTCGTACGAGTTAAGTTTTGGGTGTTGGTTAATTCAAGGGAAAAATTTCAACGAGCATAAGATTTGGCACACTTGAAACTGGGTGGCCCATAATAAGTCACATGAAATCCCTTTGAGTTAACTTTGCAACGCATTTGGTTTCACCTCATTTAGAGTTCGGATGAAGGAGTTATGAACGTTTTCGTGGGACCCTCCCATGCAGTGATGTCACATGGGCTCCTTGATGGGCATTGAGGTGTTTGATGGGCCGTTTGGACAGCCTTGAACTAGATAAGGCCATTTTTTTCCTAAGGATGGTGATACAGCTAGTGGCACTGGCCGTGTGGCTTGACACCGACCGTGTGGATGGTCATAAGGTGTGTTCGAGGGAAGCTTGATGGGCACGGGAAGAAATTTCGGTTAAGTGTGGTACCACAGGCACCCTTGACGGGTCGTGTGCACTCTGAAGGCTCATGGAACCTTGGAGTGGGTTGGCCTGGCCATATTTTATTGTCTAGGTGGGGTGCAATAGACCACTACACGGACAGTGAAGCATCACACGACCCGTGAATTGGCCAGTCAAAGTGATGATGACGCTAACTTTCTCCCAAGTGTTCCAATTGCATTTTTGAAGCTAATTCTTTTCTCATGAGCACTCTTCATAGCCGTGGAGTGCCACATGACCAGTCAAGCCTCCAGTGAGGCAACTCTTTACCAATTTTTCCATTTGTTCACTAATGGCATTTTCATAAATTTTAATTACTCTGATGACCTTTTTAGACTCCCAGTGCTATCTTAGCGTCCCCAAAAGAACTAAATCCTATTCCAAAAGGATAAAACTCATTACTCTCATCTCAAAAACACTCTCAAATTCTCTCAAGAGCATCGACCAAGACCTCAATACAAATTCAAGGAAACTCAAGAACAAGTTTTTGATCCTAAGATCCACTTCCAAGCTCAAAGTCTTTCACAACCCATTTTCAAGAAACTCAAAGTCTAAGGTATGTGGGTTTCAATCATTGGGTCCTTTAACCTATGGTGACCAAGCCTCCGTTTTGCATGAATATCACATTTCTGAGTTGAATTACTTATGGGTCTTACGTATTATGAATTTGACTATGAACTACATTGGGGTTTCATTAAAGTGTGATTGTTTAAGCATGTTTTGAGATATGGATCTATGATCTACTTTGAGATTTGATGAGGGGTGTTAATGCACATTGCTTGAGGGTATTACCAAGTGTTGGTGGTTGGTTTTAGATTGTTTTTCTTACATGATTTCACTCTTAAATTGCATGATTTGAACTAGCATTTGATACCCGCCAAGTGTTTGATAAAAGTCTTGGTAAGGATTCTTGAGTTATTGATGATCTATCACACAACTTATGATTTAAATGACTTTATGATGGAGAAAGGAATGTAGATATGTGTTTAAATCAAGTAAAGCACCTATGGCATTCCAAGTGAATTGTTGGGCTCATATGTTTGCTATGTTCTTGGGAAAATGAGGAGTTCTTTCTTAATACTTGAATGTGAGGGTTTGATGAGCTATTTTCATGACTCCTATCGAAAAGATTACATAAGGTATGGACATTCTATAATCTACCGAAAAGGCCATACCGTAAGATAGAGTAAGTCATGGTTCCTACTTAAAAGATTATCTCGTAAGGTAGGGACAATATAGCAAAAAGGTCATACTGTAAAGTAGAATGATTCACGGTTCCTATTAAAAGATTATATCGTAAGGTAGAGACAACCTACGAAAAACGACATGCCATAAGGTAGGATCTCTCTGCCGATAAGATCATATCTTTACGTAAGTAGACCCATCTTATTACCGAAGAGATTATGTCGTAAGGTAATGATACTTAAGGGCTTCTACCCATGAGACGATGTCGTAAGGTAGAATCAATCATGACTCTTATTGAAAGGATTGTATCATAAGCTAAGAGGCATCTAATACTACCTACCCAAAGGACTATGTCATAAACTAGGGCCATAGCAACACTCCGAAAAGGGCTATAGTGTAGCAACCCTCGCGGGAGGATGCCACTTCTATACGCTCTAGGCTTACATAACACTCACTAACATAAGAAGAATTTAACACATTACATACAAATCATATTTAAGTAATGAATTCAAAATAGTTAAAGGTATATGATTTCGTTCTAAAGATGGTTTAGTTGATTTCGAGCTCATTTTTTTGGCGTAAGTACCTTGCAAATAATTTAAACTACTATCTTTTGAGATATTCGTATATTACCCATATTATTGTAGCACATTTATTACCGATGTTAAAATCCAAGGACATAAAATGTACTAGTTTCCTTTTATACAATCATTTTAGCATAACTGGCATTTTAATATAGCACAAGCTCGCCGGTTCAAATTTAACTAAACAAGCCGAACTTAAAGACTACAAACCATGGTTCTATAATTTACACAAGCCTTCCAAATTTAAACATACATACGCACAGGAGAATCATATACATATCATAAAACTAATCTAATGCATATGTCTAGATGCAAATGTAATCTTCTGCATAACTTTGAAAATTTATCTTCAATGGTCATCCTCAGGCATTATCTCAAGTAATCCCTACAATAGAAACAACTATCGCTAAGCATGGAGCTTAATGGTATAAAAGCTAAAATCTATGAACCTTAAATCCCTCAATAAACCTTCTTAAGTCAAAGGGAAACACAATTGGAATATAGTAAATAGACCAAGTGAATAAATACATCAATAGTATCAACTAGCATATTTAAAGATCTAAGTATTAAGGGTTCCTAGAACAATTTTTACAAGACATTCAAATGACAAGTTTCACGCCCAGTATGTAAGTTGTGTTGTTAGACCAAATATACTCAAGTATCAAGAAGGAACAAAGCCCTGCATTAAGAAGTGTCAAAACCCTATTATCTAGAGAACCAAGAACCATATTAAGAGTGACTTTCTAGTTCTAGCATAAAATGGACTCCTTTCATACTTAGGATGGACCAAAAGTTCACAATCAAGATGGCAATTGATCCGAACAAGAGGCATGCCAATGGTGACAAAGTCACAGCCACAAGAAGGATAAAGTCCACAAGGATGTTAAGCAATCAGGCAATTCGTACAAATGGGCGAATTAAACAAGTTTAGTGCAAGTCCCAAAATATATCAACACAACCATATAAAATGACAAGAATATAGCTAAGATACCAAGATAACATAAAAATGTACCTACAGGTGACAAAGGCATAAGAGCATGTTTTATCACAAACCTGAACCTTTCAGCATGAAACTAACACTATCGATTCCTAGTCGTGGATTAATACGACATCCATTTTTTTAATCAATTTCCTTAAGATTGTACAAGAGTGTGAGCACCTAAGTACTCATTTACATGGTCATTTAATATTCATCACCTGCAATAGGTAGAAACTAACAAGATAAATGCCAAAACTGAGTCCTATTTGTGCAAATCACACTCTTCTCGGCAGCGTTACTGCCTTGCAATGCAACTAGATTTGGAATTAGTAAATGAAAAAGCTTGGCTATCTAGTCTATGTGAAAACTGTAGGTATATGAATGTAGGTTGAAAAAGATAAAGAATCACTTTGAAATACCGTCTGTACAAGTATATGCAATCAAAGCACTAACAGCACACCCCAGGGATTTCTATGACAAAACTTTGGACAAAACTTGTCCTAACTTTCGTCCACTGTTTTGAATCCATAACTACAAAATTAAGTCTCAGCATAAGCATATGAGTTGTAGATACATATCCTGGCATCGGAAAGAACTAACAATCATCACATATTATAGCTCACACATCCAGATATGATTAAAATGCTAACAATAGTACATAGAAAACTTCTCATATAGAAAACTAACTAGATCTTTCATTGTGTTTTAGGCCATCTTTCAATACCCTACAAATGAATTTACATTTTCTCATAAACATAAAAGTTGTAGTTATACAAATTAGCTTCTGAAACATATTTACAAACTAAAAATACAGCTATATAGAACGAGATATTCCACTATTTCTTCACACTATGCAATTTAAAGACATAATTCAACCACTTACCAAAGGATAAAGGGTTTCTCAACTTTTCTACAAGGAACTGATTTATTTCTTTTATTTTTGTCAAATATAAGGTTATGAGAGAATCTATAAACTTTTAAAAGGTCATTAAACCAACTTAGTTTGCGGAAAACATATTTTATGCCAAAAGTATCTTGAGAGAAAAATGGTCCAGTAAGGTGGCTGCCCTTATTTTCTCTTTTTTCTTCCTTAGTTATTTTGGTCACACATAATAATTATTATTAAGGCTTTTATAACATGTATAATTTCATAAAAGTAAATAAATTACACTAAAACAAACCCCTCCCTCAAGTCAAAGAGTTGTGAAGTAGGGGTTGTTTTTATCTTGAGGGAATACCTTTTTAAAAGTGAATACATTTTAATAATAAGGGCATTACAACTCTCTCCCCCTTAAGAAATGTCATCTCAAAATTTTGCCTATGCTAGTCTCGAAATAAGTACGGATATTAGGTCCTCATATTTTCTTCCCTCTCCCAGGTGGCTTCTTCCACTGAATGGTTCCTCCAAAGTGCCTTTACTAAGGGAATTTTCTTGTTTTTAAGTTTTTTTATTTCCTGAGCGTGAATATGGACAGGTTCCTTGTCATACGTCAAGTCTTCATTAATATTAATAGATTCAACTGGTAGGACATAAGAGGGGTTAAAACGATATCTTCTGAGCATTGACATATGAAAGACATTGTGGATCTTGTCCAATTCAGGTGGTAATGCCAATTTATATGCAACTGGTCCCACTCTTTCAAGTACTTCATAAGGTCCAATAAATGAGGGCCTAAGTTTTCCTTTTTGGCCAAATCTCATAATCTTCTTCAGTCGAGATACTTTTAAGAATACCTTATCGCCAGCGTGATACTCGATATCATTCCTTTTAAGATCAACATATGATTTTTGCCTATCTGAAGTGATCTTCAGATGATCCTTGATCACCTTTACCTTGTCTTCTATTTTTTGCACAATTTCAAGACAGTAAGTTTTCTTTCACCAACTTCACTCCAACAAAGTGGAGTCCGACATTTTCTTCCATATAAAGCTTCATAAAAAGACATTCCAATACTTGATTAGTAGCTATTATTGTAAAAAAAATTTACCAATTCCAAATGTTTGTCCCAATTACCCTCAAGCTTCATGATGGATGCTCGAAGCATATCCTCCAGAATTTGTATCAGTTTTTTTGACTGCCCGTCTATCTAAGGGTTAAATGAGGTTCTTAAATTTAATTTGGTACCCAAGGCCTCTTCCAAGCTAGACCAAAATCCAGATGTAAATCTTGGGTCTCTGTCAGAGATAATAGAGATAGGGATTCCGTGCAGCCTTACAATCTCATTAATGCATAGTTCTGCTAACCTCCCAAGTGAAAAATCCATCCAGATTGCTGGTAAATGAGCAATTTTCCTTAATCTATCCACTATTATGCATATTTCATCATGGTTCTTTTGAGTGCAAGGAAGTCCAGAAATAAAGTCCATTGTTATTCTCTCCCATTTCCATTCCGGCTTCACAAAGGGTTGGAGTAGCCCAACTGGAACATGATGTCCTACTTTTATTTGTTGACAAAACCAACATTTTGAAATATACTCTGCAATGTATTTCTTCATACCATTCCACCAATTGTGTTCTTTAATGGTTTGGTACATTTTCATACCTTTAGGATGCATGGCATATGGTGAAGTATGTGCTTTATTCAATATTTATCTTTTCATCCTTTGATCATTAGGCACACATAACCTATCTTGATAAGACAAGACACCATCTTTTGTTAATGAAAAGTCAAGTTTTTCTCCATCTTGAACATTTTTTATTAGCTTCATGAGTTTCTCATCTAACTTTTGTGCTTCTCTAACTTGCTCAAGCAATACGGGTTTAACTTGCAATTGGGAAATAATTGGCCGGATGAATGAAGTGCAATACGAGCATTCATTGCTTTTAACTCAACAAACAAAGGCAATGGACTCAAGGACAACCTTGAAAAGGACATGCGACTTAAGGCATCTGCAACAACATTAGTTTTTCCTAGCTGATAATCAGTTATGCAATCATAATCCTTAATGAGATCAAGCCATCTACGTTGCCTTAGGTTCAGCTCCTTTTGTTTGCCCAAGTATTTTAGGCTTTTGTAAT
The DNA here is from genome assembly GCA_026153255.1 of Solanum medicagineum. Lineage (NCBI taxonomy): Eukaryota > Viridiplantae > Streptophyta > Magnoliopsida > Solanales > Solanaceae > Solanum > Solanum medicagineum. Next base: position 2,289,680 of record JAPFFP010000099.1, read on the forward strand.
AGGTGAATATGTAACATTTTTCACTATACAAATAATATCTCATATATTTAAGGCAAATAAAATAGCAGCAAGTTCCAGATCATTGTTAAGGTAATTCAACTCATGTGGTTTTAATTTCCTAGAGACATAAGAAATAACTTTTGCTTCTTGTATTAGAACACACCCTAGACCACGATGAGATGCATCACTATATATCACATACTCCTTCCCCTCTATTGGTAGATTAAGTACAGGAGCTTGCGTCAACAAGCATTTAAGAGTTTCAAAACTCTCTTGGCATTTGTCACTCCAGATGAGCTTTTCCTCTTTCTTCAAGAGATTGGTCAAAAGGGAGGCTATAATGGAGAAGCCTTTCATGAACCTCCTATAGTATCCAACCAAGCCTAGGAAGCTTCTTGTTCGGTTTGACTTTTGGGAGGCTTCCATTCAACAACTGCATAGATTTTACTAGGATCCACCTTTACACCTTCGGCTGGCACGATGTGTCCCAAAAAGGTCACTTCATTTAGCCAAGATTCACTCGGAAAGTTTTGCATAAAGTTCTTTCTCCTTCAAAATTCATAACACAATTCGGAGATGTTTATCATGATCTTCACTACCCTTCAAATACACTAAAATATCATCTATAAAAACTACCATGAATAGATCTTGATATGGCTTGAATATTCTATTCATTAAATTCGTGAATATTGCGGGAGCATTTGTCAATCTGAATGGCATCACCAAAAATTCATAATGAGCATATCGAGTTTTAAAAGCAGTTTTTGGAATATCTTTCTCTTTAACGCGCACCTGATGATACCCAGACCTCAAATAAATTTTTGAGAATAGATTAGAACCCCTCAAATGATCAAATAAATCATAAATCATTGGCAGTGGATATCTATTCTTGATTGCTATTTTGTTGAGTTATCTATAGTCAATACACAATCTAAGAGTTCTATCCTTCTTCTTTACAAATAAAATAGGGGCTCCCTAAGGAGAGACACTGGGATGGATAAGACCCTTCTTGCAATTGAGTTTTCAATTCTTTTAGTTCTGCTGAGGCCATTCTATAAGGAGTAATGGAAATAGGAGTAGATCCGAGAATAAGCTCGATTGGAAATTGAACTTCGCTTTTCGGGGGTAACCTAGGAAGATTTTCTGGGATGACTTCTGGAAATTCGCACATAGTAGGTATATCTTTAAGACTGGGGCTCTCCAAGCGTGTGTCAACTATGTGAGCAAGATATGCATAATAAGCTTGCTGGATCATGTTTCTTGCCAAGGCCACAGAAATAATACTAGACGTCAATGATCTTTTACCTTGTACAATAATATGAGAAAATGCAGGGTCCTTGAAAGTCACATGCTTTGATCTATAGTCCACTACCACATGATATTAATAAGGCCAATCTATCCTAATAATAACATCAAATCCATGGAAGGTCATTTCAATCAAATCCGCTGGGAAAACTATATCTTCAATAATGAAGAGACAAGCTCGGTAAATTTGATTACAAACAACTCGGTATCCCAAGGGACTTTCAACTACCACATTATAATAAAGCCTCACAGATTTCACATTATCAGGAAGAACAAGTGACAAACAAATATAAGAATATGTAGAACCAGGGTTAAATAATGTAAACACACATAAGCCAAATAAGGTAAATTTACCAACAACCATGTCTTGGCCATCTCTATCATCCCTCTGTTTGATAGCGTAAGATCTTGCCATAGCCCTTGGCCCACTAGGTTGATTCACTCTACTTGCTCTAGCCGCTTGGATTGTTTTGCTCTTGCACCCCTATTGGTTTGAGGAGTAGTAGTAGAGGGCTTCTGAACTGAGCTTTCAGTGCAGAAGGAAGGAACCTACTTAGGATAGTCCTTCACTTTATGATCAAAACTGCCACAGTTAAAACACGCACCAGAAGCTCTCCTACAAATACCATAATGATTCTTCCCACCTTGTTTACACATAGGAACATGACTCCTGCCTTGGCCATTATTTGGCATGCTACCTAGGGAATAATTTGATCTGTTTTTCTTTGATTGAGATGACCTATTAATACCACTAGCCTTAGATTCATCAAACCTTCCCCTTTTTTATGGACCTTCAAAATCTAACCAAGGTTTCCGAAGATTATTTTCATGTCTACTAGCTTCTTCCTTATCAATCTTTCCTAGGTAAGAGTAGCGGAAACTAACTTATAGAAGTTGTCATTTTGCAGGATTGCCAAATTCTTTATGATAGAATCATTTAAGCCATATTCAAATCTCCTTCTCTTATCTTTCTCCACTTTAATAATATCTCCTGCATAACGAGAAAGCCTTAATATGCTTGCACTTTATTTTAATCTCATGCATCTTTACCTTAATTAGAGGTTTAGGTGTTATCCCCTTTTTGTAACACCTCAACTTATTACACCTAACCTATTGCAAATGCGTGGAAGAAGCTAAGAACAAAAACGGGAAATCACTGGAGGAAAACCACGAAGGCTACATACATCCCATAGATGAGGCCTCATAAGTTACCAAGTAAAATGGGAAATTTTCCTAAATCTGAGACCCAAGCACGAGAAATCATATGGACCATATAATAATTTTAAGACGGGTCGTGGCAAAATCATACAATCTGGCAAAATCATCATCCATAGGTTGATTTCTCAAAAATCAACATTTTAGAATCTTGAGTGATGAGTTGTCAGATGGCTCTTAAAATAATTTTACCACCTATAGGAGGAGGTTTTGTAAGTCCCAGGTCGATTTCCAACAACTCAAACTTTGGAAACACTTACCTACGAGAGGTAACTTATGGCCCGTAAACAGGGTCTTGTGGCTCCACTCGACAATTTTAAGAGGGATATTTTTTTTTCCTACTTTTATTAGTTAAAAATCCATGTTATTTTGGACTTATTTTAGCTCCTATATAAAAACCCTAAGTGTATTATCTCCCGACATGCATTTAGGAATTGTCGAGAGCATCGAAGAAGGGAGAAAAGCGAGGGTTTTGAGTTCAAGCATAAGGATCATCAGATTATTGATTGTTCTTTCGAATGCTAGGTATGTAAGGATTCCTAAAGCATAGGACTGATTTCATCTATGCGTCCCCTCGTAGTCTTTAGTTGAGTTATGAATATGAGTGAGTGTTAATAAATCCTGTAATTCTAACTTTCGAGTTTTCTTGCATTTATTTTGAGTCCTCATGATTGTGTGTAAACAAATTGATGCATTGGATTTCCATTAATATGAAACTGAGATAATAGTAGTTCTCTACTAGATAACATGAATCCTTGGTTTTACTACTTGATGATGTTTTGTACATGGACTGAATTGAATATGAGACTATTATCTAAGTTGAGTACCTGGAGCATGTTTTGAGCATGAGGAGTATGTGTATATTCTTGTTCTTGCATATGCATGAGATGAGAACTGTTTATGTCTAAGTGTTGAGCATATTGATATGAGAATGAATGACCATATGAGTTAGAGTCCTATATGACGTAAGTTAGAGCCCTGATTTGCATGCATGAATGATGAATTCTAAATTGTTGAGCTATTGAGAAATTGAGTTAAGATGTTTTGAGATAAATGAAAGAGATGGCTTTGAGTTGATTTGCATGAGTACATTTTAGTCTTGGGAGGAGTATTGACTACCGTGTTAGGTAATAGGGTAACACCCTTGAACTACGTTGCAAGCGTAGGATAGTCGTGCAGTTAACTCTGGCGGCTCATGTTCCAAAAGATGGACATTCTGTTTAGATCCGAAAGAGAGAGAGGAGAGTTGTTTGTCCTTTACCTTGGCAAGTTTAGGACGAGTGTGGTAACGAGTCACGTTCGTTGTGCATCGCAAAACTTTAAGGTAGTAGGTGTTATGTCGATTAGAGAAACTACCAAGCAACATTTGATTGAGCATATTATGTTTTTCTTAAAATAACTTAATTGTATGAAAAATTGAGTCTCTTCAGGCATGATTTTAAACTCCAAACCTTGCATAATCATGGAGTTGAGCTATGAGCTTATGACAGGAGTCCCGAGTTGAGCAGATTGATTTGAGTCTGAGCCTTTCTTATTTTATTTTAGCCATTTTATATATAAGTATATTCCATGTACTGATTTTAATTTGGGCCTGTATCGTTAATAGTGCAGATATAGGTGATAGAGGACTTCAGCAGGCACACCGTTGAGATAAGTTCCCTTGCTTGAGCCCTCCTTGCTATTTGGAGGAGCCTTTTTATCTTTTATTGAGCATTTTCTTTTGATTGAGGTAGCCCAAAGCTTGTCTTGGCACCTTCTAGATGAGAGTATAGGCTTCATAGACATTGAGTGGAGGATTATCGATTGATATTTATTTTCCAACTTTGTTTTGGAAACTTTATTTTATAAGAGTTCTATTTACCAATTTGATGTTTTTCTTGAGTATTTCTTCCGCTATCGAGTAGATGTGATGATTAGGCCAAGTGGTTCTCCTGGGGAATTAGAAATATCTCTTCAAGTGCCAGTCATGTCAAGGGTACCCTCCTGAGGTGTCACACTTTTCCAACTATGGCGGAGCTACTCAACATAGGCTTTAGAGAACTCTCATAACTAGGGGAATGTATGGTGGCTATTGACAGGCGAAAATGTTGAAATTTTAGAATTTGACCATGTCTTAAATGTCCGGACACCGATCAATCATGTCATCATTGGAGAGCCTCTTCTCCTTTAAAATGGTATACTGGTCGGGCGTTCGTAATCTGTTCATGGTGTGAGGAGCTGTAACACGTACAGCCCTCAGAATAAATCAAAGTTAGTGAGCTCTGTATGATAAGGAGAATTTCCTTATATTACCACACATAAGAACATTAGAAATAAAAGGGATAAATTAGTACCACATATAAAAACAAAAGTATAATAAGGAGAATTTCCTAATACATCTATATTGCTATGTCACGACCTGGACCTCGGGTCTAGGAGTGACATGGTGAATAGGAACCTGAGAGTCTCCAAACAAGCCTTTTAAAGCATCCATTCACACGTCATCAGTTCGAAAATGCCTATAAATAGTAAACACATAATTCTAAAGGATGAGAAAGTAGGTCTCACATTATGGGGATGCCATAAAGGATAGGGAATGACATGAATTCACATAGCGCTAGCACATAAGACTAAGGGGCGGGTAAGTATGACTTAATCTATGGTGGCATTACAGGACTTGAGATCTTTCATATCATAACATGAATCCATAACATATTCTCATAATCAACTATAATGATATAACCAAATCCATAACATAATCCTTTGAATACAATACTTAGCACATAAACGTAAAAAGGTCTACAAGATGTCCAACAATGCCTCTAATCATAAGATAGGACAGGGCCCAAGACATACCCCAGGTTCACACTCAAAATAAGTAAAACACCATAGGTAGAGGAAATTATGGTTCTTCCTTGGAAGGAAGGACTCACCAAAATGAGAAAAACTTGAGATCCAAGTTAGACATCTTACAGTGGGTAAATTTAATCATCGGTCCCTACATGGTTAGATCATGTAGCCAAAAGTATGTGTTAGTACATTTGAATGTACTAAGTATGAGGGCATGTAATGCATATGACTTATTAAATATATATTTGGATGTTAGATGACAAGGGAACATATATAGAACGAATCATATATCAAGCAAGTAGTATATCAATATGCCATGAGTTATATAATGTATGAATGCGAAAATACATATTATATATTGAGGATGGAACCATAACCAACACGAGGCCAAGTAAGCTATGCCTTGGAACCCCATTATCTCCTCTACAATGGATAAGTGTTGACCTACTTGCCAAAGGTATATCCTTAACAATCTTTCCCCCTTTGGGCATAAACATATACCTATGTTAGGCACATAGTTCAAGTAAAAGAGCATGGAACCTTGGGGATAGCCCACCCTACCTCCAATCCATCGTTGCTAGGTCATTATCCCACCATAATATATATATTCTTATAAAGAGGTATAAGACATTCAAATTGTTTATATGCATTCTTAGGCTTAAAGGCCAAATCACATCCTTCATAATCATGCATAATAGGCTAAAAGCCAAAACATTCTTCATGTAATACTTTTCATGCATTGGATTAGCTCCTCTAGAGCACCTTGTTAAAAGATGAGTATGGACCCTTGGGGATAGCCCACCCTGCCTCAAACCACAATCGATTCTCCCTTAAATATAGTGGTGCAAACATCCATAATTGCTCCTTGAGCCATACTCTTATACATTTATGTGATCATATTCTTTTTACAACCATAATCTTATCAAATCATTTACATAAACATAATTGGGTCTTGACTCACTTCATAAACCTTAATAAAAACCATTGTTGTGTATGTATATGCCATGGCTGAGATGCGAATAGCATGGGTAGTATAGAGTTAAATTTAAATCAACAATACATCATGAAATTCAAGTCAAAACATAAGTAAAATTCATATTAAATCGTAATATGGATTACCCATTCACAAATCAAGCTTTATAAGGGACATGCACTTTCATAACTTCATAACTTCAATGAATTTCATCATAATAGGGCTTCATTCACTTTAAAATAAATAAATAAACACAGTCCATGCATCAATTGAATTTAATAACCAATAATATCGAAAACACATATTCAAAGTAAGCCAAAATTTCATGAAGATCACTTGAAAGAGTTTGAGTCTTCTTGGTTGAAAGGAACCAAGAATCAAAACCCACATACCTTGTTTAGGAAGATGAATGTGAGAAGAATGTCGTGAAGAAAGACCCCTTTCCTTGATTCCCAAGCTTAATTTCCACTAGAGTTCTTTTGAGAGAGACTTGAGAGAATTTTCAAATGTGAGAAATGAATTTGAATTGAAGCGAACACTGATGTGAGGCTTGCCACCCAACCTATCCCCAAGAGGGAAAACTTTAATTATCTAGGGTCCATCATGTAGAGTTGTGGCGATATCGATGATGATGTCCCATATCGTATTGGGGAAGCCTAGAAAAAAATGGAAGCTGGCTTCTGGGATATTGTGTGATAAGAAGATACCACCTAAACTTAAAGGAATGTTTTACAGAATGGTGATTAGACCATCTTTGTTGTAGGGGGTGGAGTATGTGCTGACAAAAAATGCACGTATTCAGATGATATAGCTCCCAGAGATGAGGATGTTGAGATGGATGCATAGTCACACCAGGATAAGATTAGGAATGAGACCATCGAGAGAAGCTAGAGGTGGCCCCTGTGGCTGATGAGATGAGGGAAATGAGAATACGTTGGTTTGGGCATGCGCATAGAAGGAGTACCAATGCTCCTGTTAGGAGGTCCAAAAGGTTGGATTTGGGAGTTAGACGAAGGAGTAGAGGTAGACCGAAGAAGTATTGGGTGGAGGTGATTAGACAAGATATGGCAAAAATTGATATCAGCAAGGACATGACCTTAGATAGAAAGGAGTGGAGGTCGCGAATTAGAGTAGTAGGCTAAATTGGTTGGTAGGGTTAGTTGGGTGTCTAGCCTTAGGGTATAATAGAATAGTAGTAGTAGTCATGTTTTATATCATGTGTTGTCATTATCTGTCTTATACATATTGATGTTATTGTTATATCATGTTGATTTATACACTATCATGTGCTTTGTATTGTTAGTCGTCCTTTATGTTTCCCTTTCTTTCATTTCCCTTTTTTCTGTATCTAGTTTCTTCTGCTTATGAGTTTCATACATGAGGGTTCCCAGTAAACAATCTCTCTACCTTTGAGGTAGTGGTAAGGTTTGCG
>JAPFFP010000099.1:2297533-2316119 GCA_026153255.1 Solanum medicagineum
GTCTGCGTACATTTTACCCTCCCCAGACCCCACTTGTGGGATTACACTGGGTATGTTGTTGTTGTTGTTGTAATATATATTTAGCACGGTCCCAACATGTTGAATTTTGATACAATTTATTCATTTGATATAATTATTTGGGAACACAGATTTTTTATTTAATTGTGGGATTACACTGGGTATGTTGTTGTTGTTGTTGTAATATATATATATATATACTAGATAGGCATGTTCATATTTAGCACGGTCCCAACATGTTGAATTTTGATACAATTTATTCATTTGATATAATTATTTGGGAACACAGATTTTTTATTTAATTGTCTTCTTGATCTTTATAAATTCAAAAATTGGGTAAAGTATCATTGTTAGCGTGATTTATAAATTTGTAATGTTTAATATAAAATTGAAGTGAATAGGCAGTACATATTTTGTTATAAATGTTTAATATTTACCCTTGCATAACAAATATAGGTACAAGTTTGACATTGATCGTCCTACCTTCATTTAATAAATATAAGATAAGATAAATATATGATATATACAAGATAATAGAAAGATGTTTCTATTTTTTGATAGATTTTTGTTGTTGTGAAAATGTTCACCCTTAATCGTCCTCTACCTCATCTTTCTATATATAATAAAAATGTTTCTATATATATATATATACACACACACACTAGATAATCTTAGGCCCATAAACGGGCCAAAATATCCCCTATTATTTTATCTAGTCAAAAAGAATTATTCACAAAATGTTAAGAAACTATAAAGTAAAATAAGAAGAAAGTAGACAGAAGAGAGAAGATTTCTTCTTGTTCTTCAATAATATTGAGGTATCTTGTACAATGAAGGAAACCCTTATATTTATAGGGAAAAAACTGACTTGGTCTCCAAGTAAGAAACTGAATTGGTCTTCAAGTAGAATTCCTAACTCTTAAAGGAATCTACATAAATAGACATTCACCATAAATAAAATATGTTTATAATACTCCCCCTTGAATGTCTATTTGCTAGATTATGTGTCTCGTTTACTAGATAAAATCGTGTAGGAAAAACTTTTAGTGAAGGAAAAAAAGTACACATATCTAATAATACACATTTTGGATGCCTCATTAAAAACCTTTTAAGGAAAACTCAATGGGACAAAACCTTGTGAGGAAAAAAGAGTACATCGCGTATCTACTCCCCCTGATGAGAACAACAAACCAAAAATTTGAATTTTCGCATCCCAATCTTGTGTACCATCTTCTTGAAAGTTGTAGTTGGTAGAGATTTGGTGAACAAATCAGCCACATTGTCACTTGAATGAATCTGCTGCACATTTATATCACCATTCTTTTGGACCTCATGTGTGTAGAAAACTTTGGCGAAATGTGTTTTGTTCTATCTCCTTTATGAATCCTCCCTTTAGGAACAAAGAGTTTTGCAAGCTCCTCACTTTAACTTATTTAAGCAAACAATCTATTGTCTTTTGAAAACTCTTCAAGAGTTTCAATTCAAGTTATCAACTTTCATAACCATATGAAAAATTCTTGATTTATTTTATTCAATATGAGGATTATAAACAAGTTTTTCAAGAACTTGTTTATGATTCATGCATTTTAAATTCTTTAAATACTTTCAATCTTTCATATCAATTTTGTCCAGTGACAATATTCAATATAAAATCCATGATATTTTTCTAGTGCCTAGATTGCAAGTCAAATAAGCTTTGTGCTTACCAAGATGCATCATTACTTGATAATTAGAAATGCTTTAATATACCATAGAATTTAGATCCTCATAATCTTGTACAGTATTGCGCTATATTGTTCAAAAATACATAGATAAAATATTCTTTTTGTCAATTTGCAATGTGACATCACTTGTTGAGTTCTAATCATTTCATTATTTTTAGGTAGCTACCCCTCTCATGAGGTTTCATGAAGTGTTATGTCATACGCTCTTCATGAGCACATTGCCTCTTTTTTGTAACCACTTTGATAATTTGTTCCTTTCAAAAATTGGGATCAATTGCATATTTCATGCAGGTCATAGACTTTGTCCTCCAGGGACATTCAATAAGAATATTTCAACTCTTAGTTTCTTGTTATCTTCCCCTTATGTTAGACAAACTAACATTTATTCCAATCTATTTCAAAAAATTCATCTTTTATGCATCACAGTATATTTATTAATTATATATAGTATATCAAAATTATTAGATCGAAATTATATGGTCCATGACCATAAATCAACTCGACGAGAAATTAATCATAATGCATTGGATTGATGCATATCTTTATCTATAATTTGTCATATTTTAAATCATGAAACTTTGTTATGATAAGCAATGATTGACCATTTATCTGAGGCATTTAGTGTCAATCGGCTTAGATATTTATCAACATATCAAGATAAATTATCTTGATTACGTATTCTGAAAGTTTTGTTCTTAACACAACTATCTTGCACAAACAATTTTGCGAATGTCAAACTTTATGTTGACAATAATGCACATGTGATTAATTCATAAATGCATCAGTTTATAAAAATATCACATGATGGTGAACGGACCCATATTCACCTTTCGTACTTTCAAAATTTAAGGGATTCAGTCCCAACATTAGTTGATCCAATCAACTTATCATAAGAACAAACAATCTTGAAGAATCTTTTATTTCTTCACTATATATCTAACGAGTAAACTTCAAGTTTACCATGATATATGCCTTTTGCTATAGTAAATTTATGGTTTACTATTATATGAACAAACTTTAGATTGCTTACTCGGGGAATAAATTTCAACTTTATTTCTTCTCTATTACTCTACTTTTTTTAGAGGTGAGTCGTGATTTCTTTTAAATCTATAAATGCATCTGACATTTGATTTGCAATTTTTGCATATGAATAATCTTTTATACTTCTTGCTCACAAATAGAAGTATATGAATCAAGATGAGACATGTTCATAAAATTTCTTTTTTTGTTCTTATTATCTTCTCCCCCTAATTTTGGGAAAATATCTCATGAAACTGACAATCTGCAAATCAAGCAGTGAACATATCTCCAGTTAATGGTTCAAGATATCAAATAATGGAGGGTGATTCAAGCCCAACATATATTCCTAATCTTTTTTGAGATCCCATTTTTGTGCGATGTGGTAGTGCCACAGGAACATATACAACATATCAAAAAAAATTTAGATGGGATACATAAAGTTCTTGACCCAAAATCAATTGCAATAGAGAACGCTTATGATAATTTATCGGTCTGAGACAAATAAATGTTGCATCATGCAAAATTGCATGTCCCCCTATAGAAGTGGACAATCTAGTTCTCATAAGCAATGATCTTACTATCAATTGCAAGCTTTAATTAATGACTCAGCAAGGTCATTTTGAGTATGAATATGAGCAACAAGATGTTCAATTCTTATCCCAATGGATAAACAATAGTCATTAAATACTTGAGATGAGAACTATGTAGCATTATTATGGCGAATGGATTTAATCTGATCATCAGGAAATTGTGCTCGTAATCGTATTATTTGTGCCAATAATTTTGCAAATATCAAATTACGATATGACAATAGGCACACATGAGACCACCTAGATGAACCATCTATTAGGACCATAAAATATCTAAATTTCCCACTAGGTGGGTGAATAACTACACAAATATCCCCATGTATATATTTCAAATACACAGGGGACTCAATCTCAACTTTCGTTGGTGAAGGTCTCACAATCACCTTTCCTTAATAACAAACAGTACAAGAAAATTTACCATTTAAAAGAATTTTTAGGTTGTTTAATGGATGTCCATTTTGAATTTTCATTAATTCAAATCATTTTCAAAGTTCACATTCTTCATTAATGGAACACAATCACCTTAGCATATCAATTTATGATAGCTTAGTGCTTCATTCCATGTTCATGTGTATTATTCAATCACTTGTCTTGTTTCAGACATTATGCACTGCGGTTGTCTTGTTTCAGACATTATGCACTGCTACCACATTCACTTTAAAGAATGGACCATTGGAACAAATTTCATGACTTTTCACCAAAAGATTATTTTACTTTTCTTATCATTATATCATTCATATAGTGCATTGAGACTTGAATCCAATGTCTTATGCTATGAATTGATGGAGCTTGAACCCAACATCTTATTATCATGCTTTTGGATGTATGACCATCTTCAGGTGATCATATCTTTCTTTTAGGATTTTCCACAAAACAAGTGGATCTTGAACTGTGAGATATTCATATTTTCAAGATTTCATCAAGATATTACACAAGAATATCATAATTTTAACACACTTTTATTTTGATACTTTATTTTCATTCTCAATGGTGTCTCCGAGACACACAGCATCCAATACCTATAAAGGGTAGTTCTTGCCCAAATTATGAAGGGCAACGAACTCAAGTTTCTCAAGGTTGGTCATATCAATAAAGAAAAATTAAATTAATAAGTAGATAAATAATACCTTAACCTTGAAACTTAACCTTCACAAGGTTTGAAACTTAACCTTAACTTTTTAAGACGATAAAGTCTCGTGTTGATAACATGTTATGAAACTATAAAGTAAAAGAAGAAGAAAGTAGAGAGAAGAGAGAAGATTTTTTATTGCTCTTCAATAATATTGAGGTGTCTTGTACAATGAAGGAAACCCTTATATTTATAGAGAAAAAACTGACTTGGTCTCCAAGTAAGAAGCTGAATTGGTCTTGAAGTAGGATACCTAACTCTTAAAGGAATTTACATAAATAGACATTCACAATAAATAAAATATGTTTATAACACAAAATATATTATTATACCAATTTAATTTATATGTTTTTGGCATTAACTTTTTAAATATTCACTTTTATATTGTGAAACTTTTCTGATCTAACATTTTTCTGTTTGTTATTGCATATGTCGCGCCCCGGGAGGGTACCCTAGATGTAACCGACACTCAGAGACTATTGCTAGTCCCCAAGTGAACCACTTGGCCTCATGACATTCATTCATTCATACCTTCTACTAATCAGCGGAAGACATAAGAGAATAAATAAGCACATCATCATCTAGTCTCAAAACAATATTTTAAAAAATGACTAGTAGGAAGAACTAGCTCGCAATCTTACATCAACATTCGACTCTAGTCTATGAAGCCTCTATCACTATAAGGTGGTACCAATGACAGGCCTGTGGCTACCTCAATCAAAATAAAGCTAATAAGTATCTAACTCTAAAGCAAGATGAAATAAATATAATGAATCCTCCGAAGTTGGGGAGACTCACCAATCAGCTGAACGTCTCAAATCATCAACGATGCGCCTGTTGACGATCTCCAGATCTTGTATCTATATCATGAAATGATATAGTCCCAGAGGGGGACGTTAGTACGTGGAATGTACTGGTATATAAAATAGCTGAGCGAAACGGAAACATCTAGAATAATATAGAAACAACAATCAACATCAATGATAGTAACAATCAACATTTCAAATGTCTACCTATAGCAAGAATAAAGAGTAGACAAGTGACCCATCAACCAAACAACTCATCAATCAAATTAGACTTATCTCAGAGGGACTCATCTCAAGGGAACGCAACTCAACTCATCTCATCTCGACTCAGATTACTGAGTTTGCGAACTTTCTGGGAGTTTCTCGAACCTACACCCACCACCTATGATCCGGTGATTGTACAACGAACCGAGGTCGTTGCCATATCCGCCTAATACCTTGCCGGGATGAAAGGCGTACATCTAAGGGTCCATCATAACATCAAGTACTCTTTTGGTGGACTAAGGAATTATCCATTTCTCACGGTCCAATCCTCTCATATGTTGGCTATGTATGATGCTCGATACTCCTCCCAAGACTCAATGCTCATAAGACAATCAATCTCATCCAATCATCATTAATCATCTCATCTCAAATTAGCCTCATGGAGGCACTTAGCATCCAATCAGTCTCATAAGGACTCTCATCATCTCATCAATCAACATCTCGTTTAACAGCTTAGGGCTTGGAACAATTATTAGGGAACAATCAAATAGACAAATCGTTAGAGTTTATTTATGAGACTCAAGGGACTATCAAGTCCTATCAATCTATCATCATTCTTACATTCACAACCACAATCTCTACCAACATTCTTGATCAAGGCTCTAGACACAATCTCTATCTTTATTCATGCAATCTTTATGAAATAATAAGTAGAATTTATGCAATAATTCACGTGAAACATTCAATTCAAGAAAATAAGTTTTATTATGATCATCAACATGTGAAAATACAAGTAATAAATATAATTTTTCAAGAAAATAATAAAAAATCATGCATGTAGACTGACGAACTTTCAATTCTCATCTAAGACTACCTACGGGGCACATGGGAGGTAAACTCATGCTTTTAGTTTAGCCTTACATACCTGGAAAGTTGATATTACTATCAAGATTTGATGAATACTAACTTTGTAGGAGAAAATCCTCGATCTCAGTGGTTTTTTTAGAGAGGAAGAACTTGGAAAAACTTTATATAAAGGGTTTCTCCTTGATTCTTGAATTCTTGACTTGGAATTTTTAGAGTTCTTGATGAAAAACTCTACATTCTTGAAAAAGAAGAATCAAGAAATCCTTTCTTGGGATTCTTAAATTCGTCTTCTTGAAACCCTAGGTTATGATGTAAGATTCTATTAGAGATTCATGAATGGATAAAGAAATTTTAATTGGGTAGATTGAAACTTATGAAGAATAACTCTCTTTGAGGATGAATCTTAAAGCTAATTCTAACTTGATGACTTTTTTGATGATTCCTGAGGGTTTATGCTTAGAGTGAGGGGAGAGAGTTTTGATTACGAAAACTGATGTTTTATGCGTTTTGAGACCTTAAATAGACCCCCAAAGGTTTTAGGATAAAAGTAACCTCAAAATAAAAGGAAAAAAATGTCATTGCTTAATGAGTAAGGGTCCGCGTTTGGTCTTCGACGTGCTCCAGGCGCGGACCTTCAAACAACTTTTCACTCCTTCACTAAAATGGTCATAACTTTCTACTCTTAATTTTGATTAAGGCGAAATTGGGTGCGTTGGAAAGAAAATTCAAATATCTTCGATTTAATATATTATGGGTCAGATAGCTCATTATAATTTAGGAGATATGGTCGTTTGAAGTTGACCCTTCTATCTTTTCATACCGAAATTCAGTTGCTAGAAATTCTTTGGACTTGGCTTGACGTAAAGGATCCCTTATATTTGCTTATTAAACTTAGGAAGGGTTGGGAATTGACCGAAATGTCCCTCAAAGAAAAATGTAAAACTTAAAAAAAAATACAAGGCATGTCTGCATCCCAGGTGCGTCCCGCCTTTGGCGCGCACAACCACTATTTTTCGTTTTGGATCAAAAAATAATTTTTCGATCCAATGGCTCTAAAATTCGAATGATTCCATTTTCCCACTCAATTTTTCGTGTTGATCGCAAATCCAGTCTCGAATTTTTCATTAGATCTTGGGAAGACACGTTATGCGCTTCATTCAAGGGGTATTTTAGAAATTTCATGGGTGTTACATTATCTCCCCCTTGGAATCATTCGTCCTCGAATGAGGAATAAAAGTAGATATCAAGGCACGAATAGACTCAGAATTCATGTTGACACTCCATCAGTCAATCAAACTTTCGACTCCTCATTACTATCAACAATCCCTATTCAAACTCAAGAATAGACAAGTCACTCAAGAAAAGACAATTAATTTAGTTAAGGGTAAGGACATTACCTTCAACTTTCTTATCGTTAGGCACAATAACAATCAAACTCCTTTCAATACTCAGTCAACCAATCTGGACAATCACAAGTCACTTAGAGTAGATAAATCGGTTCCGATCAAGAGTAGAGATACTCTTTTAGACATTTTCACTATCAAGCACGAATAAAACGTCGCAACTCAGTCAATTCAAATCATTTGAACACCTCGACAATCATCATTTAGAACTCCGGAAAGAAGCTATCAACTCTAATAAAGAATGGGACCATCGATACATAAGACTCTATGTACAACTCTTAAGCTTAGCACCTCATCTCAATTGTACTCCTTTTCATGGCACTCTACTTCCTTAACTTAAGCTTATAGCTCTTACTCAACTCTCTACCTATACATATCCTTTTATTTCATTCAAGCTTATTTCTGAGCCTCAAGGTGTTATTCACAAGATGATCATATTCCTACAAAGCTAATCCTCAATACTCAGCTCTAAACTTCCACAGGGGCTTCAATTAAAAGATCACTAGTCCTCTTTACCACTTCACTACTCTTCCTCGAGCTCTTATTATGAAGTCTCCACTAGTCTATCATTGATACTCGCATAATAACAACCATGAATTCAAGCCTATTACTCTAACCACTTCAACTATACCTTAGAATTTTCAAGCCTACTTAGCACTTCTACCTCCACCATTCAATGAGTTTTCACTCAGAGTCACGCCAACATACTCTTACCTATCTACTGTTCATCATAAGGTTTTATCTCTCTCCTCCTTCCTATCTCTATCCCTACAGGACACAAGTTTAACACCAATATCAAAATAAGGATACACTCACTCCTCTTCATCTACCCTAACCCTCAATCTACTACCATCGACATCACAATTTGAACTTGGAGGAACTCATCATCTTCTCCTTTGGCGAAACCTCAAACTACTACCTCTCCATGCAAAATAAGCATGAATACCATCAAGAACTCAAATAATCAGATACTAGAATACACATTCTCAAGAATAGACTTTTAATACAATATCTAGAGTTTAAACTTTATCTCCAACATCATTATTAGGCACGAATACTATCAAGGACTTGCATACTCAAGCACACAGAGGCTCCAAAGGAACATTAACTCAAAGATAGGAACTCAACTCCATTATCATAATTCAGGAAAACTCATTCCCTCCTATCACCCATAACTCGCCTACTATCGTCAATACTTCTATCAAGACTGGAAAGCTGGATTACTCAAAGAGCTTGGAATGAAAGATCATAGCATGATTCAATAGAGAAATCTTATCTAGGTACATTCATAGATTAAAATCTCTTTCGTCTATCAAGACTTGTTCTGAGTTCACAAAACTATACATAGTGTAAAACTGTTGCCACGCCCAAAGTCCCGTAAGGCGGACTGGCACCCTCGGATTACCACCCATCAATATGCAATATACTTTACTTTATCTTTCTATTACCTTTGAGATGATTCTTTTGGTGGTCATAATATTGGAGCTATAGGACTGTAGATGTAGCATGTGACATGTAAATAATCATACAAGACTATATGACAATGAAAAGAGTACGTTACACAAATAATGAAATGTGTATGAGATGAAACAACTCGTGAACTTTATTTAGCAACAAGAACCCATGTAACTTGGTAGCCATGTATGTATGCAGATTTGAAAGTGACTATGCATGGGAGCATATGAACATGTGAAAGAGTGGAGACATGATTAATAGTTGTGTCGGAGTTGGTAAGTGCCTTTATGTGCCAAGGAAGAATCTAGATTTCTTGTCAAGTAATACGAAATTGAGTAGCCTTACATACCTCGCTGTACGACCTCGCTATTACCTCAAAATAATCTTCCCTTCCTCCAAATATTTATCTATAATATAGTAGGTAATAAAACTAATATTAGCAACCAATAGATACATCTTGACAGCCCAATCTCATAAAAATAACTCACGGGCAGCAAGCGTATAATCATAAATCCGAGCGTATTCTTTCAACCTTTCCGCCTCTAATCGTATTTTCTAATACACATTCTAATATAAATATCATGTGCAACTTGTTTTAGTGTTATAAAAGTCTTACAATAGCTCGCAAAGCACAACACATAACAATTCTACACAACATACAAATAGGCGGCATAACGTTACATCCCTTTGTTACATTTCAGCGTAGACAATTCCAAACCTGTTCCAACTTTAACCAAACAGTCCCCACCATATATAAACATAAAAATAGTCCTAAAACATTGAAAAAAATAGTTCTAAAGTATATGGAGAACGTGAAATAACAATCTTCGATCATCAACCCACAAGTTTTTATTAAGAGCACAATTACGATATCATACAAGAACTCACCTTTGCGGACTGTGAAAATGGTGCAACAGATTTTATACATCATTATAGAACCAGAACTCATTAAGAACAATATCCTCCTTTCATAATCAATCCAACCAAAAAGAGAAAACCTTCCAAATATACAAGAAAAATGTACAACAACCTTTGGAACACATGTTGTCCAACAATTTCAGCATAGGTGTAATCAGCTTAGCCTCTTGTTTTTCACGAGAAAACAATACTAACACATAATTATTCTTACTTATCTTTACTCTCAAGGTGTAGGGCTTCTTCAAGAACCCTAAAAGTCTCCTTGTGGCGGCTTTGCAAGGTTAAGAAGGTGTAGAGAGAAAGCTTTGGAAAGCTGATTATTTTTGTCTAAGTTAAATGACTTGGTTAAATGACTTGAAGGAGCTACTTGTAAGCCATTCTAAAGGATTTCTTTGGCTGACTTTCTTTTACATTTTAGGCCCTATTTTATCAAGTGAGTAATGTAACATTTTTCCCTTTCACTTGGGCCTTAAGGGGCTCCAAATTGATGGGCCTTTGCTGCCTATTTTTCCCCTTTCTCTTAGTTGATTTGGGCCTAAATTATCAAAGAAATTGTGATGTCTTTGGGCTCTTTTTATATCCTTCTGGGGCTGAAAATATAGTCCATTTATGATGCTAAAACGTGAGCTAAAGTTATACCCTCAACACGGACTTTATTCATAATCGACTTGGACAAATCCAACATCGGGCCTCGTCTCCATCTAGCTAGCAAATTTAAGCTAATCAAGTAGGTGACTCGCCTGCTAGCTTCCTAAGTCCTATAAGCACCTCACTTCTCTCACTTCATTTAAGGCCGCGATCTCCTCAATTTGACTTAAAACTTGTATACACTCGACCCTCTTAAGCGTTTGACGTACATATCGCCCTCTGATATGAGATTTAAGCACTTTTAAAAATAGGCGCTAATTTGACAAGGCTATATCACGTTTCATGTGCATAGGACAAGTACATTTAAGGTGTAGGGTGTTACAAAAACTCAGGTTATATCTCCTTCAACATAGGACTGGAAACCCTTGGATTCATGGTGTAAGATCAAGATTGATGAATGAATTCATCGCTTCTCATCCTCAAAACTTAGCATGAACGGGAATCAATATGATGTGCATGGGACTAGGCCATAGGTATGACAATCATACACCAGAAAGGAATAAAGTATCTCCTCAACTGAAGGGTAAAGATCATATGAGATGGAAAAGAGTTGATATCTCATCTTGATCACCCCATCACTATGAAAGATTCAAGATCTACTCTGGTTTACCACTTCGTCATCTCCCCCTTAGCTCTCAAGGTCCTCTCTCTAAATTTGGGAATCAATTCCCTCAGCTAGGCTATAAGCATATACCTCCACATGATCGAGGAATCACTATTCACAAGAATAGGCGCCTTGAACTCTTCTATCAGACTATAGTCGCATAAATAAATTAGTCACTAAGACTCTCTTCAAAGATACCGCTCTTAGCTTCCTCTTGTATCTATGGAAATCTCTCTATTGGCCGACATAACCACTTCCCACACCTTTTACAATCTAACCTCTTCTTTTGCCTGCTGATGCTCAACTTTTGTGCTCCCATAAACTCATTTGGATAGGACTTAGATTAAAATAGAAAAATTCATCATCATCTATCCATATGCCCTAGTCAACTTAGTTGCTTGGGATAACAAGAAATGATTACATCAGCCTACTCCACATTGACAACTCAAATGTATTATCTAGATTCTTATAGCAATCATGGCTTAGAGATTCACACATCTTTACACAATCATGCGTACACATCTCAAGTCTTTTCTTATCTATTAAGCTATCCTCTTTTCACTCGTCTTACCTAAGGGGCATTTGTACTCTGCCCATAACATCACTTTTCTTGCAATTCAGTACCACTCACCTATTCAGTCATATCTCCTTATCTGACTAAGGCTCATAACTCAATGAATCTCATGAACTCTCACTTAAAATTCATAAGCTTAGTTTTGATCTATCACTTCAAAGGTGCTCTGTTTTCCCTATTCAACATCTACGTTTCACCCTAAACAATATGAACACTACAATGCATCAACATAAACTTTCTTCTAGCTTGAGCACACTCTATCACATCCTCTCTCTCTCTCTCTCTCTCTCTCTCTCTCTCTCTCTCTCTTCTCTCTCATCATAACAATCATAGGGTAATCACTTTTTCATCAAACTTATGGCAATCGACTCGTCGTCTCATTACTTACCTAATAGGTATATATCTCTAATTACAAGCCCCAATCAACTATCACTCTCACTATCTCATCCTTTTCTTTCTATCGTCATCATTCTAGCTCTGGAATGACAGCTCTACTCAGGGTGGTATAAGACCTCACATTTTACTCTTAGGTGGCAACATTAATCTCTCTGGAGACTAAGTTTCTCTCTCATGGGTAACATCGGGAGCAAGTTTTGAAGAAAAAGGGTCTGGGTACCTCTAGATCGAACTCAAACGCATGATTCATATGAGTAATATTGCACTGTTTCTAGTCAATCAATGTAGCACACTAGTCGGCTTCACTCAAGTCTGGTGTAGTCTCTTTACCATTCTGATTACTTTACCGTAGAGAATCTCATCTATAAGAGTTTCAACATTACTGTCTCTATCACGTCGTGGATGAGACATAGTAAAAAGTTTATATTTAAATTAATATATTTTAAATCAAATAAAGTGCAAATTTGATTTTATATTTGAATAAAGAGCTACTCCTTTATAATTTAGTAAATATTTATAGTTTACTTTATATGCAAATATATCATCCATCATTTTATTTGTAAGGTTAATAGTTATATTTTAAAATAATAAGTTTTTATATTGAAGTAGTTATTTTTAGTAAATATAATGAATTGAAAAAAATATTAAGAATTAAATTTAAATAATTGAAAAATGGAGTAATTTGTTTAGATATCATATTAATTTATAAAAGAAAAGAAAGTGAATTAATAACAAAATGAATTAATAGTTAATTAAGATTTCTCATAATGAAGATGTGCATTTAATAAAGTGTGTCAAGTTTAATGGGGCTTTTAACTATTAGCTCATGCTTTTTTTTTTTTTAATTAAAAGATGCTTCTAGAATTATTTTTTTTTCTTATAAACATGAAATTACCCTTAATCAAAATTCATTTTATCTTTTTATAAAAGATGTTTCTAGAACTAATTAGTTTTTTATATCTTTTTTAATAGATATTTTGTTTGTATAAAATGACAATTTTGCCCTTGGTCGTCCTTGGATTCTCTCTCTCTCTCTCTCTCTCTCTCTCATATATATATATATAGAGAGAGAGAGAGGAGCCATGAGAAGGATGACCAATGACATTCTAGTAATTTTAGCTTTATTTAAGAGCAAATAATAATTGTATAATTAATGTTCAAAATAAAAATCTAGAAGAATCCCTATATATCTTTACATTTGTTATGGGTCCATAAGGATATTTTTGTAATTACGTGAAAATGAAAAGTTTCTACTCTATCCGTTCACTTTTACTTATCACAATTTCACTTATTGCGGTCAAACTATATATATGAAATTTGACCAACGTTTTAAGATGTATTTTTTCATCATATTAATATGAGAATGATTGGAACTTATAACATTTTCGTATAATTTTTAACTATCTAAATTTTAAATTTTGAATATTACATTTAGCTACTTCAATTTAGCATTGAAGTTTAGTCCAGATGACTTTAAAAAATGAAATACTGACAAGTAAAAGTAAATAAAGGGAGTATTAGTTAACTTCTGGCAAACAATAATACATGCTAAGCTTGTTTGGACATATTTTAGAGAAAAAAATTTGAACTAATTTAAAATAAAATGTGTTTGAATAGTTGATTTTTGCTCCTTAAAATACTTTTAAGGACTACTATTAAATATATTTTTGGCATCAAATTATAATATGACCATTACTAAAGTTCGTATCTTGATCATTAAAATAATCGTTAAAATGATGTATTGATATTGTTTTAATTTGATCTGAAGAGAATATCAAATTTAATGATTGGAAGAGAAAATAATGCTTGACTATCACGAAACAAATAATTTGATAATGTATTCATCGAAATATTAGAAGTTATTAGTGTATGACAATAATATTCGCATCTAGAAAATAATAATCAAGGAATAAAAAATATTGCGACAATCGTAGTATTTTATTCAAGGAGTGAGTTCTACAATCTCTATGAATCCTCTAATTGGTGTTTTCAAATATAAATTCAAGGGATCTTGAGCTTGATCTTGAATCTTGAAAAACTTGATGGATTTGATCTTGACTTGTATTTGAATTCATGGGCTTTTCGGCTTGATCTTGAATTCGGTGGTCTTGATCTTGATTAAATGTTTTGATGATGTTGAACTTGAACTTGATATGGATTTGTTCTTGAACTTGATCTTGATTTGTACTTGAATCCAAGGGCTTTTGGGCTTCTTCTTGGATCCGGTGGTCTTGAACTTGAATGCTTGATTTCTTGAATTCTTGTTGCTTGTAGAGAAATCTGCGCATTTGATCCGCGAGCTCTCTCTGGCTTCTTGTTAGAATTATTGATCTGAATTCTGAATTATGAGGATCCCTTTATATAGTTATAGAATAGAAGAGTCATGATAGAACCAAACCTTCTTCCGGCCAATCAGATTTACGATGACATGGCGCAGAAAATGTGATAAGAATAGGTTTCCTTGAGTTATAATAGAATCAGGCTTTCTTCTGGCCAATCAGATTTAAGGTGACATGGTGCAGGAAAAGTGATAAGAATAGGTTTCCTTTTAAGTGACATGGCGATATTTTATTGGTTGAGACACATCACATGCACATGTGGTGCATATTATTAGCCTTTGATTTAGACAGGAATATCATGTCATTTTGACACATGGCGTGATCCTATTTTTCTACATGGCGTGATCCTATTGTCTTCTTTATTTGACTTAGCATATCATGTCATCTGACGCATGACGTCAAGAGGGCCTATAGGATGAGAGGATATTGGGACTTGCAAAGTGGGTCATCTTTCGTAGGCCAAATAAATGAATTGGACTTTTAATTAAATCCATCTTTTATCAACTTAATTATTTAATCCAATTAAATTAATCCATAATATTCATTTGGACTAATATATTTTGAATTTGATATAATTTGAATCATATTATAAATTTATATTTAATAAATTTTATATAATTACAAATGTCCCTTACTTTAAGTCTTGTCAAAATATTTTATTTTTTGAAGACTAGACTTAAAATATTAATCGCATGATAATTGTATATCATGGATTTTGAATAAATTTAATTTAGACGTCACTCCAAAATGATTGGAGTGAATTTAGTAAGCACTAATTTTGACCCACATGGCCATTTTTGTCTTTACCATATTTTTGGTTAGTTTCAACAAGATAAAGCTCAATTATAACATTGAGCAATACTTGTAGACCAAAAGGGAGATGGCTCCACCCTTTGACTTATGAATCTATTTTTTACCTCCTTTTTTTAGGGGTGTCACATTTGTAACCAATCAGAACTAGGAGAGTGTAGATTTTACAACTCCGCAATCAATTAGGATACGGAAGGTACAAATTTACACTGTTTTCACTGAGTCCTAATCGAAGAGATAATCCTAATTACCTTAGAAAAAGGATTTTTTCCACCATTATTCAGCATCTATAAATAAATGCTTGTTTTGCTTTTTCTATCAATGTCAACAATTTTTTGGAGCTTCTCCTTTTCATGGTTCTCTTCGAGTTGTACCGTGCAAGCATCAAAGCTCAAGGTACGAATGTTTATTTATTCGTTTATTTCATGTGTTTTGTTTTGTTTTTATTCCTCTTTTTTTTATAGGGTCGTAAATTCAAGATTCTTTGTATCACAAGAATTTGGTTTTGAGGTGTGAAGGGATGGATCCGCATCCCCACCTTAAGCAAGGTAATTGCATGGTAGTTCTTATCGCACAAAAGAATGGATATGCATTCCCGCCTAGAGAATAAGGTAACTCTATGGTAATTCTTATCGTGAAAAGGAATTGATACTCATTCCCACCTTAAGAATAAGGTATATTTATGGTAATTCTTATCGCACAAAGGAATGGATACTCATTCCCGCCTTAATAATGAGGTAACTCTATGGTAATTCTTATCGCGCAAAGGATTGGATACACATTCCCGCCTTAAAAATAAGGTAACTTTATGGTAATTCTTATCGCACAAAGGAATGGATACTCATTCCAGCCTTAAGAATAAGGTAACTTTATGGTAATTCTTATCGCGCAAAGGAATAAATATGCATTCCCATCTTAAGAATAACAATTCGACTATGTCCTTAAGGTGGAAAGGAATGGATATGCATTCCCACCTTAAGCAAGACAAAAAAGAGATCCTTACGGTGAGAAGGAATGGATAAGCATTCCCACCTTAAGAAAGACAATATGAAGAGATGTTCTTATGGTGAAAAGGAATTGATACACATTCCCACCATAAGAAGGTAAGGCTTGAAGACTTCAACTGTCAGGTTCAATGATTTGCAGACATGATGAAACTAAAACTTCAACTTGAAGACTTCAACTTGCAAAATTAGAAGATTTTCTTGAAGTTCACATACTTAGTGGCTTTAAAGAACCATGGTAGATTTTAAACTTCAATTTGAAAACATAGAGGGTCTAAAAGCTTCAACTTGCGCACTTGGAGGATTTGAAGGTTTCAACTCGTAGATTTGAAGAATTTGAAGACTTTAACTTGCATACTTGAAGCATTTGCATATTTAGAGAATTTAAAGACTTTAATATGCATTCTTAGAAGATTTGAAGACTTCAACTTGCAGTTTTGGAGAATTTGAAGACTTTAATTTGCAAACTTGATAGACTTGAAGACTTCAACTTGCAGATTTACTTCAACTTGCATACTTGAAGAATTTAAGGACTCCAGCTTGCATACTTGAAGAATCTGAAGACTTCACAATGTGTACTTAAAAGATCTGAAGACTTCAACTTTCATACTTGGAGGATTTGAAGGCTTCCACCGGTGTACTTGGAGACTTGAAAACTTCAACTGGTGTACTTTGAGGATTTGAAGACTTCATCTCATGTACTTGGAGGATTTGAAGACTTCAACTCACGTAATTAGAGGATTTGAAGACTTTAACTTGTGTACTTCAAGGATTTGAAGGCTTCAACTCACGTACTTAGAGATTTGAAGTCTTCATCCCGCGTACTTGGAGGATTTGAAGGCTTCGAATTTCATATTTTGAGAGATATGAAGACTTCAAGTTGTAGACTTAGAGAATTTGCAGGCTTCAACTTACACACTTTGAGTATTTGAAGACTTCAAGTACACTGTTGTGGAAGCTCAAATTTCGTAGGGGTTTGCCCCCATTGAGTCACCACCATTTGGTATGAGTTCAAAGTTTGATGAAAGGTACTCATTGCTTTAACACTCATGTAAGAGGTCAAGTGGGGACATGTGATTTTTTAACATTCATGTAACTGAACTTGGAACATAATTCTAAGCACCTACGTACCTCAGTAAAAAGGTTCAAGTCACAACGTAGTTCTGAAAGAGTGACTATTTTTTTGTTTTTTCTTTTTCTTTTGGTCCTAAATTTTACCTAGGCCGCCTCTTTCGAGATTTTTAACCTAGCGGACAATCTTTTCTTGGGTTCCGTACACAGTTTATACTCCTACAGGCTAGGAGTAAAATTTAGTTCATGCTCGTATGTCATGGAGTATCATCTCACTTCAAGGATAGTACCTCTTGAGCAATTTCGCATTTATGGGATCAATCCTTGCACCATCTGCATCAACAAGTTTGTAAGCGCCATTTGAATACGCTTCTTGTACTACATATGGTCCATCCCACTTTGAGGTCAATTTTCCCTCAGAATTATGTGAAATGATATTGGGTATCCTTACTATGAGGACTTGGTCTCCGACTTGAAAGCACCTCAGGCGAACCTTTTTGTTAAAAGCACGAGATAGACGAGTCTGATAGCATTCAAGATTTTATTAAGCTTCGAGCCTCTTTTCATCTAGCGCTTCTAACTCAGAGAGACATAGTCAAGCATTCTCTTCTTCGATAAGTCCCTCTTGAATAGAAAGTCTCAAGGAAGTTATTTGACGCTCAAGTGGCAGGACTGCTTCAACTCCAAAAGCAAGAGAACATAGGGTTGCTTGAGTTGTTGTGCGATATGTTGTCCTATATGCCCACAAAGCTTCTTCCGTTCCTTCATGTCAGTCTCGTTTGGACTTGGAGACTACTTTCTTCAGGAGATTGCATAGGGTCTTATTGAATGCTTCAACAAGACCATTGGTGGCAACATGATACATGAGGATTTGCGCTACCTTAAGCCAAAAAGATCATAAATCTTATTCATCAATTTGTTGTCAAATATTGTTAGACCCCGTAATTTAATCAACCGAAGTAAATTGTTCAACCGGAAAAGTTACGGCGAATGTGGTGTAATTTAA
>JAPFFP010000099.1:2320890-2330954 GCA_026153255.1 Solanum medicagineum
AGGATTCTAACACTTTTCTATATTAGAGTCCTGTAGTTGGAAAATTTTCTTGAATCAATATCCTGGAATAGCATGAAATGTTGATCCACTTGCAGCAGGTAGTAGAGAAAGATCAAACCACTAATTGATCTTTCTCCATCCCTCAGCCCTCTTTGTATTCTAAAACTGGGAAACACAATACAAAATTGTACAAAGCTGCATAGTCCAAAATTTATGCAAGTGGTACTCGGTTGGCTGTTGAGGACATCATACTGAATGAAATTACTTTCTTGGGGAATGTTCCCTATTCAAATTCCTTGTTCTGCTTTAATGTTTTGGTTCTTAGAAAACATTTGTTCTTCCATGTCTCGGATTTGGAAAAGAATTGTCCTGATCTCCACTTTAGACATGATCAATATTAGTACATCTCAATCCCATACTACCTCACGCTGGCTATATGAATCATCTGAATCCATTTCTTGAATTGTGTTGCTCACATTACTGTAACGGGCCCTCTATATTTAAATCAGCACTGCACCTATATTGACTTTTGATCCATTTGCAGCAATTTGATGTGGAGGATTAGAACTAGTAATAGCCGAATGCTTTTAAGGATGGTGTTGCATTGTTGCTCAACAGAGGCTGCAGCTAAGATATGAATGGATGTATTGTGTCTACACATCTAAAGCGGAAAATGTTTCTTTGCACACTTTTGATACTGGTATTGCTGGTTGATTGCTAACCCTTGATTTCAATGTGAGTAAACATCATATCCATCTATATTATTCAGGTGCAGAACATCCTTCAATGAAGAATCTTTTTGTAAAATCATTAATCACTCATCCCACAATAAAAGAAAGGGATCTGTTGGTTAACTATTAAACAGGAAGAGGATCTGCTGGTGAAATTTGACCTGTTTAGTAGTGTTGCGATACAATAAACAGGGACTGGCTAGTTCCATTTCTGTGTTTGAAGTAAGAACCAGAATGAGTACATTGTTGAACTTCTATTTTGTAGCAACTTATGATGAGTTTTGACGCCTTTGTTTATTGTTTTTTGAAGTCTTTCTTTTGCGTGCTCTGTTATGTGAACAATCATTCCGTACTTTCCGACGAGTATAGTTATCTGTTTCGCCTTAACCTTTTCTTTATGCTAGTTTCTGTTTCTGATGACAAGGGAAGTTGCAGCCCCTACCCTTTGGGTGTAGGTAAATCTTGTTTCAATGTAATAGCTCGCAAACACATAGCATAGGTAAACCACACTAAGACAAGCCCCGTGCGATAAGCTCGATCGAGAAAGCACGCATGGGGTTTCGAACTTGAGACGCTAGAGCCTGCTCAACCTACCTGTCTACCCTTGTGTGTTCCTTTGTGCTAGTTTCTTAGACACTCTTTAATTAACTGTGATCCTCAGAAGTGTTTCTATTTATCATTTATAGTTTTGTGGGTTACTTCTCCTGACTAAAGATGTTTCTTCCATCCAGGGTGAAGCGAAGTTGTACCTTCGGAGGCACTAAAGTATAAATTAGAGTCGAGGTAAATATCCACTTTGATGTCTCATTACAGAAACATGTTTCTATGGCATCACCATAGGTTATGTTATCATGTGTGACTTTTGCAGTTACTTTTGTAGCTGGGAGGCGCAAAATACCTGACGACATCTACTAATTTTCGAGTGTAAGCTTGTCCTGCGCTCCAACCCGATGGACAATTTGTTGTTTTGTCTGCTCACAGATTTCCTGCAAGAGCCTATCTTGTTTAGATTAGACATTTTTACCTGCTGTGTACATTACAACAATCCTGAAATGTGAATAATGTTGTAAGCCTGAAAGTAAAATTTGTTATTGCTTTTGTTGTTCTTACAATTCCAATTCTTTTGACACATCCATTTTGGAAAATTTCAAAAATACTTGACTACATTCCATGCTTACGACTTTCACAACTTTCAAAAATTCAAATTCATTAAACCATTTAGATTTTAAACTTCAATATATTCTTCTACTGCCACTAATATACCGTGCTGGAGTCATGTGCCTTTTCATATTATTCTTTTGGTACAACTCATTTAACTACATGTGTCAATTGTCTCGATTTACGACTAATTATCCACTTAAAAATTAAATTTTATACCCACCAATCAATGTTCTATAATGATGTTATATCACCATCTTGTTATTTATTTAAGGAAGAATTTCTACAATTATAAATAATGGTGGGGAACAATGGTGTTTCTTCCTCGTGTTTGTGTATCTTAAGTATGGAAAGCATTGTAATGTGTATGAAACTATTGAGGTCAGCGTAGTGAATAAGAAAATTGAGAGCAGGGGAAAAATCTAAGTCTTCAATTTATTCGCTGCAAAAAAAAAGTACGCCTTTTTATTTGAGGAATGTGCTTTTAGGGTATGATGGAATAAAACAAAATGGCTCTTTAAACTGTCTGCGCTTCTTTCAATTGTGAAGTAGCAGTTAGTCAATGTAACTTTCGACGCTCATCATAGGTCATCCGGAAACAGTCGCGCTATGTTTTTAAACATAGGGGTCAGGCTGCGTACATCCGACCTCCCCTTACCCCGCAATGGGCGGGAGCCTTTGAGGCATTGGGGTAATGTTGTTGTTGTATTTATGCATATATTATAAAGAAGTTGATTCCGCTTAAAAATAAAATAAATAAAGCATTAAAATTATATAAACCGAAACATCCATACAAGCCTAATTGTTATGAGACCAGGTGTTTCTTTCACTTAACATGGCATGAGTATATGAGGTCTATGTGACTTAGCGTATTACATTGGGAGAATAAGGTTGATGGTAATATCAAACACATTAGAGTAATGGGTGAAGGATGTCTTTAAACAAGTTCGAGTCAAAGAAATGCCTTATGTAACACCCTACCCGTTTGAACATTGGAATTAACCTATACTTTTGGAATAAGACTAAGTTTTCTTAACATATTAGGAAGGATAGTTTATGAGTTATTTTAACGGTAAAAAGTTTTATGTTAAGTGTGAAAGTTAAGAAAGTTGCAAAATAAAGGTTGGCGAAAGTTATTGTAAATATTGTTAAGGAAATTCCTGAAATTTTTTGTCAAATGTCTTAGAATTTTTCTCCTAATATATAAAGAGTTAGAATACCCATAACATATCAAATTGAAGATCTATAAGTCTAGTTTCCAGGCACTAAACGATTTGTCAATACAACTTCAGAATAGAGATATTCATATTTTAAAATCGCGTCAAGGTGGGCCCCTAGATTCTATGTCGGTTTAACGTTATATAAGCTGTTTTGGACTCATTTTTCATAAAAAAATATCAATAATCTACCAAAAAATCAGCAACAAAGTCCATAAATTCTCCATGGATAATTATTGTTTAACGAAAGTTGCTCTACATGGCGAGCTTGTCATTTTAGTATAGATAGCACCATCGATTTTGCGGCGTATCTTCATGGGTGTTGTGGCAGCAAGATTGCAGGTGTTTATCGAGTATTATTCAGTAACTATGGATTTATATTAGCAAGGTAAGGATCTCATACAGTTATCTATTTGTTGAATTGAGATTCTAAGCTTCTAGTTATAAAATATTGTAGTTATCGATAACTTGTCGTAGTTTCTTGTTGATTTTGACTTCAGCTATTGTTACTTCAAAAAGGCAGATTACTTAGCCTGGTACTTCAAGGCTATTTGTCAAGGAAATCAGTTAGCTACGACCCTCTTTCATAATCCTATGTTATAGTATCATTTTGATAAATTTTTGAGCCATTAAGTATTATTTTAGATATTGTTGCTCCGAACAACATCTTTGGCTTATTCTGTTTGGTTATTATTGTTGTATATTAATGGTGTTGAGGTGTTTGAGGGACTGAAAATTTATTTGGCTCTTATCGAATTCATGTAAGAAGGTTGTTTGATCAAATGGCGTGAAGTACACATTGAAATAGTGCCTCGAGGGCTCATTGCTTCTTTGAGATGTGTTTACCATATTATTTGTGGATTTAGCTATCATTTTTTTATTGTATTGGCCTCCTTTTATGCTTTGGAGTTTGCTCGTTGCGAGCTCATTAACACCTTATTGATTGTTATGTCTCATTCTCGCGGCCTTATTTCTACCAATTATTGCAGTATAACAGGTTGGTTGAGTTTCATACAGACACTTTTGAGGCTTTTGTTGAAAGATATGTTAAGGCTAAACGATGTTCTTCTTTTGAGCACGAATTTTAGAAAAACTTCTAAATCATCAAATGCAATACTTTACCATTCTATTGCTAGAAAAACTTTCTATGAAAAGCATTAGACTTGCGGCTGAACCATTTTTGTGTCTCCATTATATTGATATTCCACTCCTTCGGGTAGGTTGGGTATTCGACAACTATTTGTTCTTTTGTCGATTCCCTTAACTACAGGTCTATCTTTATAAATTCTTAGTCTTCTTTGGTATTGTGACTTAAAATTACGGAGGAACTGAAACGTCCCAAAAATGTGCTTTGAAAATGCCCATAATCGTAATTTTCATATATCTCAAAATCCGTGCGTGATATCAAAATTTGACTTCATATTCTCAATCGGGGGGTAAAAATTGAGTAGGAAATGGGCATAACCCCGATCTTTGCGGACCAGTAGCGAAAAATAATTTTCACAAAATTTTTTGTCCAGTGTCCATCCGCGACCAGACCGCGACGCAGATAGGCACAGATCAGTGTAATTCTGTCCCTCAAAATGGGTCCGTGCCGCAGACCATTTCCTATTTCAGCCCAGGAGAATTGACGTCATAGCCCCATCCCCACTTATGCATGAAAACACCTATAGTTAGCCATTTTTCAACTCTGTATCACTCAAGACCCTCTCCAAGACTTAATCGAATATCTCATTCAAATTCCAAGGATTTCAAGCCTAACTTTGGAACTCAAGGATTCTCTTCAAGCCCCAAGTTCTCTTCAAACTCATCTCAAGGAAACCCAAGTTTGAGGTATGTGGGTTTCATCCATTGGGTCCTTTCACCCTTGGAGCCCAATTCTCCTTTTTCTGAAGATTGCATGTTTTCAAGTTGTATCTTCTATGGGTATCTCTTATTATGGATTTTGATTATAAATTATATTGGGGTTTTATGAAATATTGATTGAATATGCATGTTTATCTATTTCAAGCTTATACTATGAATTAGTTGTCTATTGAGACTATGCATGTTTTGGGCTATGAAACTATGATCTATTGTGAGGTTTGACGATGGATTTTCAAGGTATCTTATAAGAGGGTTTTACTATGTGTTGGTGGGTTGATTTACATTGAGTTTTCTCATATTACATCACTCTTGAATTGCAATTTTGAACTAGTATTACACACCGACCAAGTGTTTGATAAAATATCTTGACTAGGATTCTCAAATTATTGATGAACTACTACATGATTTATAAGTAATGTGACTTTATGATGATTAAAGGATTGTATTTATGCATCGAATTCATGAAAAGTATCATAGTGTTGCAAGTTGACCACTCCTTGTTGGGGGGTGACATGCCCAATAACCTTGTTGAGCGGTTGACATGCCTCAACTACCTTGTTGGGGAGTGACATGCCCATACTACCATGTTGAGGGGAAGAAACCTCGACCACCTTGTTGGTGGGTGACATGCTCATACTATCACGTTAAGGGGTAGATACCTCGACCACCTTGTTGGGGGGGTTGTCACGACCCAAGCCTAGGGCCCAGACGTGACACGGTGAATGGGGAACCCGAAGGAACTCCAATCAAGCCTCTTAACTTTGTCATTACACATCATTGGTCGCGGAAGCATATAAAAGACATAAAGTAAGAATGGGGTGAAGGGGCTAAGTGATAGCTTGCAAAACATCATAACCAAGAGACAAGAGTCAAACTCATATCATAGATACATAATATGTCCAACAAACACCTCATATACATAGATAAAAGCGGGGACCAAGACAAAGCAACCGGGCTCACCCTCATAGTCAAATGCGGGTCCGTGACTAGTCCGCGACGCGGACTAGTTCAAAAACTTCCAAAAATTTGTTATTTTACTCCAGGGCAATTGGGTAATAACCCTATACCTTCATAAACGAAAATCCCTCATTGTCTAGCCATTTTGAGCCCTAAAAACCAACCAAAAACCTCTCAAAATCCTCTCTAATCTTCATCAAATTCTCCACCCATTTTCAAGGTTTTCAAGAAGTCTTGTTGGAATTCAAGGAAATCAAGTCAAGCCCCAAGTCCTCCTCAAGATTCAAAAGTCCCAAAACTCATCCAAATCTGAGGATTTCATTCAAGCTTCAAGCCTCCATTTTAAATCTTCTTCAAGAAACTCTCCAAAGTCAAGGTATGTAGCTTTCTTTCATGGGTTCCTTTCACCCATAATGCTCAAGCCTCTTTATACTCAAATTGCATTATTTAAAGTTGATTTTACTAATGGGTTACTAGTATGAACATGTCTATGAACTATGTTAAAGCTATGTAAAGTAGTGATTGTTCTGCTATGTTTTGAGCTATAACAAAATACCTTGGGGTCGTTTCAAGGGGACATGCCCATACTACCACGTTGACGGATAGATACCTTGACTACCTTGTTGATGGGTGACATGCCCATACCACCATGTTGAGGGGTGGATACCTTAATCACTTTCCAAGGGGGTGACATGCCTTGGATTCCACATAATAGTTGCTTGGTCTATGATTATGGTCTCTTCCCATATTTGTATCATGATCTATGCAAGTTATATGATTTACTAGCATGTTTCACTCCATGCATTGATCATGCATGCCATATTGATAGTATACCTATCCATTAATTATGATTATGCATTTTGAATATGTTGTCTTATGTTTTGTTGCATTGCATCCTACATACTTAGTACATTCAAACGTACTAACGCATACTATATGCCTACATGATGTTATCATGTAGGAACCGGAGCACCCCTCGATCATCCTCCACGTGGCTAGTTTTGGCATTTTGGAAGATAAGCTTTGGTGAGTCCTCAAGTCCGGCGATACTAGCTATGCTACTCTTACTATTTAAGAACTCTTTATGTTGAATACTTGATACTATGAGGGTGAGCTCGGAAAGTGTTTGGCCCCCGCTCCAATCTATGTTGGAGGTGTTGTTAGAAAAACTGATGTACTAATGCTATGAGCTTGACCCTTGAGTATTTTATGATTATCAAAGACTTCCCTTAGTCCCTTTTCCCTTATTTATATCGCTTGTTGTTGTTATTTTTCTTCTACGACCAAGGATGTATGATGATATGCTAAGAGGCTTGTTTGGGGTTCTTCGAGTTCCCAATTCACTGTGCCATGTCTAGGCCCTTGGCTTGGGTTGTGTGAAATTTGGAATTAGAGCATTAGGTTGTTAATGGCCCTCAGAGTCCAACACCTGCATCGATTAAAGTCTTATTCATGATTGTGAAGCACGCCAAAACTATGAATGGGAGGCTATGAGATATTTTAGGAAATGTTTCATATCTTTATGGTCTATATCGCGCTTTAGATATATGAGTAAGGATTTTCACCTGACGAATGCTCTTTGCACTTCTAGATCATGCCAATTCTAAGAGCGAGACTAAGGAGAGCTCGTACACCCAAGGAGCAACAGGTTCCTCCCTCTCGTCAAGCTCCTTAAGGTGGAGGGGTAGCTCAAGATGAGTTTTGGGATGCTATTACAATGTTGGCTCGTGCTATGGCCAACCAAATTCACTAAGGGGTCCAAGCCCCTCATGTTCCCACTCCAGCTTCTAGTGTGAGGGATTTCACTAGAATGAACCCACCGGAGTTCCATAAATCCAAGATGGATGAGGATCCCCAAGAGTTCATTGATAAGGTGTACAAAGTGCTATCTATTATGGGGGTCAATTCAGAGGAAAAGGCGGAGTTGGCAGCCTACCAACTCAAAGGGGTGGCTCAAATTTAGTTTACACAATGGAGGTCGGAAAGGAGAGATGATGATGATATTCTTTGGGAGGAGTTCAAAGTCGCATTCCTCAACCGATTTTTTCCTATCGAGCTAAGGGAGGCTTAAATGATGGAGTTTTTGAACCTTGAGCAAGGTTCCATGAGTGTGAAGGAGTATGCCTCAAGTTCAACCAACTCTCCAAGTATGCCCCACAATTGGTTGCCAAGCCAAGATCAAGGATGAACAAATTTGTGTCGGGTGTGTCAGACTTGGTTAATAAGGAGTGTTGTACTGCCATGCTAATAGGTGACATGGATTTGTCCCGCCTCATGACATATATTGAACAACTAGAGGGTGAAAAGCTTAGGAAGAGAAGAAGTACTGAGTCCAAGAGGGCTCGTTTTGAAGGTGAATTCCAAAATTCCAAGGGTAGCCGATTTCATCAAGGACACAAGTTCCAAGACCAAGGGTCTTCCAATGCTTCTAATAGGAGATTTGCTAATGACAACCCAAGGTTCCAAGGTGGTGACAGTGTGGTGCTTAACCCTATGTGCCAAAGGTGTGGTAGGAGCATTAATGACCCATGTTTGAAGAACTCTAATGCTTGCTATGGTTGAGGAAAAGTGGGTCATAAGGTGATTGATTGTCCTCGTCCTCACAACGAAGGTAGAGATGGTCATCCATAAGGCCCGGGTGCAAATGCAGGTCAAAAAGGGAGAGGAGGCCAATAAGGGGGTGCTCTGAGGCAAAATAGATTCTATGCTCTTTAAGGAAGACAAGGGGTGGATGAGGTGCCCGATGTTGTCACTAGTATGTTAAAAGTTTTTGATTGTGATGTATATGCATTGATAGACCTGGGTACCACTCTTTCTTTTATTACTCCTTTTGTTGCCAAAAAGCTTTATGTTAGTCCTGAATTGTTGTGTCAACCTTATGAAGTGTCTACCCCTGTAGGTGAGTCCATTGTTGCTAAAAGAGTCTATAGAAATTGCCTCGTGTTCATCTTGCATAAAATCTTGCCTTGAGATTTTGTTGAGTTAGATATGGTGGATTTTGGTGTCATTCTTGGTATGGATTGGTTGCATGCATATTATGCTTCTATTGATTGTAGAACCCGTAGGGTGAAATTCCAATTCCCTAATAAGCCCATCCTTGATTGGGAAAGTTGTGATGTGGTGGTCAAGGGTAGGTTCATTTCTTGCCTTAAGCCTAAAAGTTGATTTCTAAGGGTTGTCTCTATCATCTTGTGAGAGTTAGGGATGTTGAGTCCAAAGTCCTTCCTATTGAGTCGATTCTGGTGGTTAATGATTTTCTTGATATCTTTCCCAATGAGCTTCCCTGCATTCCTCCCGAAAGGGAAATAGACTTCTGTATAGACCTTCTTTCTGATACTCAACCCAATTCTATTCCCACTTACTGTATGGCTTCGGTGGAATTGAAGGAGTTGAAGGAGCAATTGAGGGATTTGTTGGAGAAGGATTTTATAAGGCCTAGTAATTCACCTTGGGGTGCACCGGTGTTGTTTGTGAAGAAACATGATGGTTCTCTTAGAATGTGCATTGATTACCGGCAACTTAATAGAGTCACCATCAAGAGCAAGTACCCTCTACCAAGGATTGACAACCTTTTTTATCAACTTCAAGGGGATAGTCACTTTTCTAAGATTGATCTTCGATCCGGGTATCAGCAAGTGAAAGTGAGGGAGTGTGAAATTTCCAAGACGACTTTTCGCACTAGGTATGGGCACTTTGAGCTTGTGATTATGTCCTTTGGGTTGACTAATGTACCAGCTATATTTATGGACCTCATGAATAGGGTAACCCTACGTTGACTTGTTTGTGGTAGTTTTTAGTGATGATATCTTGATTTATTCCCATTGTAGGAGCATGTGAATGACTCGAGGGTGGTGTTGCAAATCTTTAGGGAGGAGAGGTTGTATGCAAAATATGAGAAATGTGAATTTTTGTTGAAAGAGGTTACTTTTCTAGGGTGTGTGGTGTCCGGTGATGGAAATAAGGTGGATCTCAAGAAGATGGAGGTGACTAGAAATTGGCCTAGACCTTTGACTCCACCGGACATTAGAAGTTTCTTGGGCTTTGCGGGTTATAACCGGAGGTTTGTGAATGGCTTCTCTTCTATTGCTTCTCTTATGAATAAGTTGACACAAAGAAGGCAAAATTTGTGTGGACT
>JAPFFP010000099.1:2331054-2344308 GCA_026153255.1 Solanum medicagineum
CTATTTAGAATTGGAATAGGAATAGTATGTTGTTTCCTAGTTGGATTTGGATTAGGTTGTAGTGTCTATAAATAGGGCCTTTATGTAGCAATGTAAATACACATGTAAATAAACACAATTCAATAATATTTCTCCCCATATTTCTCACACATGCATTCTACTATGTTCTTTCTAAAGTTATATTTCTATGTTTAAATGATATTGGCTTGACTATGACTTACTAATGCCCTTGTAAATGTATGATTTTTAACATGAGACTTACCACGATCCATTTTATCATTTTATTTCCACACCACGCATTGCATACCGACATACCAATATATTCAAAGTACTGACGCTTACTTCTATGCCTACATGATTTAACCATATAGGGACCGGCGCTCCTAGATATCCTCCACGTGGCTAGCTTTGGATCATTGAAGACGAGAGTTGGTGAATCCGCTAGTTCGGGGACAATAACCTAGTTTTCTTTCTAGATTGATGTATAAGACATTCTAGTTCCAGCGGTATATTTCTTTAGCTATGTATGTATTAGAGGGTGAGCTTGAACATGTCTTAGCCCCCGCCAAGTTTATGTTAGAGGCATTGTTGGACAAATGTTATGATGGTATCCAGTTCTTATACTCCTTTATGATTTTTAAGTTGTGGCCCTTAGCCCCGTTTCCCCTAGTTCTCTATTTATCTTAGCATTTTATGCCTATGAATGCTTATTATATGTAAGATGGCTTGGGTGAGCTACCTTTGGGTATCTCATTCGCCGTGTGACGACTAGGCCCCTAGGTCGGGTCGTTACAAACTTGGTATCAGAGCCACTCTTATGTCAGCCCTGTCGATGTGGGGCTAGAGTTCAACTGAGTTTAGACGAATTCCGGTGAGGTGGGCAAACCTCAGTGCTGAGTCTAGGAGAATCCCATGCGATGGGACAAACCTCAGTGAGGATGTTGCGTCCATAGAGAGGGTGTATGTACCAATTCATCTTGAGATGAGATGTCCCACAACGGCAAAACACAAGAGAGATGTTGAGTATATAAGTAAAGGACCGGTCTATATACTGTGAGGCACCTTTTGGGGTGAGCCCAAAGGGACAAATACGTAATGGGCTAGGCCCAAGGGCGGACAATACCACAATGTTGGGTCAAGTCATTACAGAAATCTATTTCAAATTAGTGAATATCATCCTAATCTACCGAGATTAACATCCTATCAATTCTTGAGGCAGCTTCATGTAAGCCCCCTCTGAACCATGTTTAGTTTGCTCCTTCTAGTTGCAAATCTATGATATTCATATCTTTGATAAAGTCTGAGAATTCCTTCATCCCTTTTGTTTTCCTAGTGCAATTGCTTTTTTTAGATATGTATCTGCATGCATTAAAATCCCCACAGACTGTCCATGGCCCTTCATTAGTCCCCTAACCAACCCTATCATACTAAAATCCTTCAATATTGCAGTTTGGAGCATAAACGCCGGTAACATGACAACAGAAATTCTGGAGTTGAGCTTGAAACTTGCAAGTAAGAATGTATGATCCTATTTCTAGAATCTTTCCCTTCCGTACCCTCCTGACCCACAACATCAATATTCCTCCTCTTGTCCCACTAGCCTCCAAACAAGCAAAATTAATTCATCTGCCTCCCCACAATTCTCTAATTATTTCGGTCAAGCTCCTACATCAAAAGCTGGTAGACTCTTTAATTCTTGTGCCCCTTTGAATCTCGTTTTTTCTGCACATTGCATCTGACTTCATTCTTCTACTAATTCAACTAACCTGTAATAGTAGTTCCAGAGTTTCCTCCTCATGTCTCTGGAAATCTATCCCCAGCAATTTGCCTAATTTCAACAAGTTTCTGTTCCACCCACAGTGAGGTTTCCTTCTCTTTCTCTTTAATCAACAACCGAGGTTGGACACTCAGTGGTTCTGCATCTTCAATATCCCAGCTTACCTCTGTTTCTGATATGGTGTGCATCACAATCTCATTCCTGTCACCTTATTCTCGAGATATCTCCTCCCTCGAATTCCCCTAATTTTCTGATCCTACCAAAACCTTGGTAGAGTCTTCTTCCCTGGCCTCCTTTCTGATGGCTTCGACACTGTTGGGTGGGGCCTCCATATCTGCTGAACTTGGCATGGCTGCTTGGTCAAAGCTCTTGAAAGGAGTCGTTAATGGCCTCAATTAATACTTCTGTTTGACAAAAAACTTGTCTGAAGTAAGCCTGGCAATGGAACAGACCGGAGGAAAACGGACCAGTTTTACCGCAACCAACTGATACCGGTTCCGTCAACCCCCTTAAAATTCCAGAACCGGCTCTATCGGATTTTTAAGGGGTTTCCGGCCCAGTCCCATAGTTATTGGGTTGGAACCGGATCGACCGGTATCAGAACCTTATCGTTTTCTTTTATTTTTAATGTTAAGTTATATTATATATTTTTTTTAATGTTATTTAAATATTCATTATATTATTACTATAAAAAGTTATAAAATAAAAAATAATTTAGACTTTCAACTTTGAAACTTAAAACTTGAAAGTTTTAAGTTAAAACTTATAAGTTATAAGTTTAATAAGAAATTATAACTTACAACTACAAGTTATATAAGTTTAAAAAATTTCTAATTTTTGTTTTAATGTTAAGTTATTAACTTGTATTATATATATTTATTATTTCATAACTTTTTAATGTTAAGTTATTAACTTGAATTATATATATTATTTCTTATATTTACTAACTTATTATTACTATAAAAAGTTATAAAATAATAAAAACGTTAAACTTTCAATTTTTACAAGAAAAGTCATATTTATTTATTTAAAATTTCAAACAAATAAAATTGACAATTACAAATAATAAAAAGAGTTAGAGTACCTAATCTACACAACCAACTTCTAAGAAGGGTTCTGTTTGAACTAGGTCTCTAATATTATACTAATATCTATAATTGTAACGTACAAACATTTTTTTTTTTTTGATTTGCACCGGTTGTCCGAGTCTCTTAGAGCCCCGACTAATCCTGGGGGTGCACAGGCCCTCGACAAGGAGTTTTCCGCAAGTGCAACATGGTTAATTCAGGTTTTACCCAGTTCGATAGACCTCAGAAATTGTTTGCACCCAGTGGGTTTCGATCTTGAGACCTTAAAGGGGAGTAAACCCCGAGGCTCATAACGTACAAACATTTTTTGTCGTAAACTATCTATCATTTCTCGGTATTTTGGCAATCCAAAACTCCTTTCGGCATTA
This sequence comes from Solanum medicagineum, assembly GCA_026153255.1. NCBI lineage: Eukaryota > Viridiplantae > Streptophyta > Magnoliopsida > Solanales > Solanaceae > Solanum > Solanum medicagineum. The sequence continues at coordinate 2,334,288 of JAPFFP010000099.1, forward strand.
ATCCAATCCCGAAACAACACTGATATTTTTAAACTATCCTTTGCAAGTATCAATGATCTCCAATTTGATATCTCGCCGCACTAAAAACTTGCTTCGAAGCTACCGATGACGCTTGAATTGCTAGCACATCTCGAACAACCCTAGCAAGTTTCGGAAATTGTTCTCCACGATTTTTCCACCACAGCAATGATTGAGGTTCTCTATTCTCGTCCCTGATCATTTTCAGTCTCTGGTTAATATATTCAATAAAATCATTATTACTAGAAGTTTCAAGACCAAGATAATCATCCATCATATAATCTAAATTATTTTTTCTATGTTTAACAGGTGGAGGTGCAACTGGTGGAACATTTCTTTCCATGGCTCTATATGTATCATATAATTTTTTAGCTTTTGGTATTACACTACTTTTACAATCTTCAAGACTACGAGATTCATCATGTTTAATTTCTAAATTAGCATAAATTTTTTCAACACCTTATAATTTGTAAGAAAGATTAAACAAAGTTACAATCAAATAAATTTGAGAAATAGGAAAATAATATTTTATGAATTTTTTAATCATAAAATATATTGCTTCTCTAAACTTATCTTTTCTTTTATATCTTGCAGATTGACATGAAATAGCACAAATATTTACTAAAACGGAAGAAATAGTGGGATAATATTGACCAGAAATAACATTTGTAGCAATATAAAAAACTTAAAAATTCAATAAGATCTTTTGTCTCTTCCCAATCATCTTTACAAAGTCTTACATTAGTATCCGAATTATGAGCATTAAAAACCTTTTGTATCTGATCTTGATAAACATAAGCAACATCAAGCATTTGAAATAAAGAATTTCATCTATAGTAGAAACTTCTCTAGAAACTTTTCTATACTCAAGTTGATCTTCTTTACAACGATTTTTAAATCCGGTAAGTCTAGATTTTATTTTAGATTTGAAAATCCAATTATAAGCAAGTCTAATTTTTTTCACAAAAATTTCCAAAATTAAGAACACCATCTTTTACTATCAATTATAAATATGTGACGCATATGTAATATGAAAAGCATAGTCATCAAATGGACAAATTCTCGATTTTAAAAAATCAACTGCTCTCAAATTATTAGAAGTGTTTGTCTAAAGTGCAACTGATTATTTTATCACATAATCCAAAATAATTCAAAATAAAACCTGCGGTTGAGGCTATATAAGAACCAGTTTTAGTCTCTTCGACATATTTATAACCTATTATTCTTTTTTGCATGTTCCATTCGTGATCAATCCAATTAACAGTAATAGTAAAATAACCATTACAATTAATACTACGACCAATATAAGACGTAATAGAAAATTTACCATCAAAATAAGCAACGACGTTATTGACAATGTTCAGCTTGATATTGAAAAAGAGCATTTTTAACTGTATTCCTTGAAAAACCTTCAAAAGATGGTTATAAACTCCTCGAATATAATGAATAAAACTAGGATGCGAAGGAAACTATAAGGAAAACCACAAATAGTAACCATTTTTGTTAATTCTTCAAGATCTTTTTCTTTATTATACGTGCGGGATTTGCTTGGACCAGCCGGATCAAACATATTTAAAACACTTTGGACCATATTTGAACCTCCTACAGATTCTTCAATTATTAGTTCACCTCTTTTTTTAGCCATATTCACAGCTTCTAGACGAGCAAATTCTGGATTACATTTTCTCAATGTGTAGCTACTCGTCTCGTCCCTCCATGCAACCCAGTAGTCAAATGATTCATTATTTTTTTACATTGTGTATATTGAACAGTAGTTTTTTCCTCATTTTGAACTAAAAATTGTCAAATTAAAGATCTTTTAACACGTTCTCGACTTTACTAGTTTTAGTAAACGTAGGTAGGGGGGAACATTATCTTGTTGGGGGCTAATTCTGTTGCAGGACTAGTAGGGTGTCATCTCCTTCATAATTTTCTATTTCTACTTTTTCATCCAAATCTTCCTCAAAATTAAAACATCGATTTAATGTTTCATGGTCTATTTGATTTTGAGAATTAAATTGTATAACATTAGGATGTGCCATAAAAGAAGTTTCATCGACATGAGTAAAATCATCAATATTAACTCTAAATCTAGGCGGCAAATTTCTAGTAGATTTACTTCCACCCCTTTTTTTTGGACATTGGTCTTTTTCCAAGATTTCTTTGTGAATCCATATTTAAAATTTAAAATAATAAAAATATAATTCAAACAAGCAAGATGAATATAAAAAAAAATAGTAACTTAATAAATAAATAAATAAATAACAAGAATAATGTTGGAACGATTATACCGAACGTTTGCATTTATAACCAAAAGTCGGAATTGAGAGATGCCAATTACTTCAAGAAAAACCTTTTAACTCCAACTAATCAATATCACCAAAATAAAATTTATAATGAATAAGAGAGATTGAAAATTGTTGAGAGTTAGAGAGAAATTGTAAGAGAGATGATTGAATTAGTGGGTAATGGGGTAGGGGGTGTGTAAAGGGGGTGATGGGAGGCCACATAGCCGTTAGTGGCCCCCCCCCTCCCCCAACGTTCACAATGTGCTGGAAACGACTATATAGCCATTGATGGACGATTGACCGGGTTTTACCAATCCGGAACCGGGTTTACAAGAACTGGTTCTACCGGTAAAAAGTACCCATCCATTTTGGTATCCCGTTTATTACCAACTCTCAACAATTCTCAATCTCTCTTATTCATTATAAAATTTTTTTTTTTTGAGAGAGAAAGGTAACTATATCAATTTTATTTTTGTGATATTGATTAGTTGGAGTTTGGAGGGTTTTTTTCGTAAGTAATTGCCAAGCTTCAATTGGCATCTCTCAATTCCGACTTTTCGATATGACTGTTCCAATTTTATTCTTGTTACTTATTTATTTACTAAATTACAATTTTTTTTATATTCATCTTGTTTGTTTAAATTAAATTTTTATTATTTTAAATTTTAAATATAGATTCACAATGAAATCTTGGAAAAAGACCAATGTCCGAAAAAAAAAGGGTGAAAGTAGTTCTACTAAAAATTTGCCGCCTAGATTTAGAGTTAATACTGATGATTTTACTCCTATCGATGAAACTTCTTTTATGTCATGTCCTAATGTTATAGAATTTAATTCTCAAAATCAAATAGACCATGAAACATTAAACAGATGTTTTAATTTTGAGAACGATTTAGATGAAGAAGTAGAAATAGAAAATCATGAAGAAGACGACATCCCTCCTAGTCCCGCAACGGAATTACCCCCTCCCCCCAACAAGATGATGTCCCCCCTACCTACGTTTACTAAAACTAGTAAAGCCAAACATCCTAAAAGATCTTTAGTTTGGCAATTTTTAGTCCAAAATGAGGAAAAACCTACTGTTCAATGTACAAAATGTAAAAAAATAATGAATCATTTGACTACTGGGTCGCATGGAGGGACGAGACGGCTAACTACACATTTGAGAAAATGTAATCCAGAATTTGCTCGTCTAGAAGCTGTGAATGGGGCTAAAAGAGGTGAACCAATAATTGAAGAATTTGTAGGAGGTTCAAAAATGGTCCAAAGTGTTTAAAATATGTCCAATCCGGCTGGTCCAAGCAAACCCCACACGTATAATAAAGCAAAAGATCTTGAAGAATTAGCAAAAATGGTTATTTTTTGTGGTTTGCCTTATAGTTTTCCTTCGTATCCCAATTTTATTCATTATATTCGAGAAGTGTATAACCCATCTTTTGAAGGTTTTTCAAGGAATACAGTTAAAAATGTTATTATTCATTATCAAGCTGAACATTGTCATTATCTTCGTTGCTTATTTTCTTATTTTGATGATAAATTTTCTATTACATCTGTTGCAGTATTAATGGTGATGATTATTTTACTGTTACTGTTCATTGGATTGATCACGATTGGAATATGCAAAAAAAAATAATAGGCTATAAATATGTCGAAGAGACTAAAACTGGTTCTTATATAGCCTCAACTATAGGTTTTATTTTGAATTATTTTGGATTAGGTGATAAAATAATGAGTTGCACTTTAGACAACGCTTCTAATAATTTGAGAGCAGTTGATTTTTTCAAATCGAGAATTTGTCTAATTGATAACGATGTTTTGATATTAAATGTGTAGCACATATTTATAATTTAATAGTAAAAGATGGTGTTCTTAATTTTGAAAATTCTTGTGAAAAATTTAGACTTGCTTATAATTGGATTTTTAAATCTAAAATAAAATCTAGACTTACCGAATTTAAAAATCGTTGTAAAGAAGATCCAACTTGAATATAGAAAAGTTCCTAGAGAGGTTTCTACTAGATGGAATTCTTTATTTGAAATGCTTGAAGTTGTTTATTTTTATCAAGATCCGATACAAAAGGTGTTTAATGCTCATAATTTGAATACTTATGTAAGACTTAGTAAAGATGATTGGGAAGAGACAAAAGATCTTATTGAATTTAAGAGTTTTTTATATTGCCACAAATGTTATTTCTTGTCAATGTTATCCTACTATTTTTTCTGTTTTAATAAATATTTGTGCTATTCATCTCAATTTGCAAAATATATAAGAAAAGATAAATTTAGAAGCAATATATTTTATGATTGAAAAATTCATAAAATATTATTTTCCTATTCCTCAAATTTATTTGACTGTTACTTTATTTAATCCTTCTTACAAATGAAAAGGTGTTAAAAATATTTGTGCTAATTTAGAAACTAAACGTGATGAATCTCCTAGTCTTGAAGATTGCAAAAGTAGTATAATAACAAAAACTAAAAAATTATATGATACATATAAAGCCATGGAAAGAAATGTTCCACCAGTTGCACTTCCACCTCGTAAACATAGAAAAATAATTTAGATGATATGATGATGATTATTTTGGTCTTGAAACTTCTAATAATAATGATTTCATTGAATATATTAACCAGGGACTGGAAAAAATTAGGGACGAGAATGGAGAACCTCAATTATTATTGTGGTGGAAGAATCCTGGAGAACAATTTCCGAAACTTGTTAGGGTTGTTCGAGATGTGCTAGCAATTCAAGCGTCATCGGTAGCTTCAGAGCAAGCTTTTAGTGCAGCGAGATATCAATTGGAGATCATCGATACTCACTTGCAAAGGATAGTTTAAAAACATCGGTGTTGTTTAGGAATTGGATCAATGTTGAAAGGAGTTTTGGATTGCCAAAATTATCCCCGCAAGTGGAAGATGAAATTGATAAAATACTTGGAGAGAATAGTGATGACGGCATGGAAGCAATTGAGGAACAACGACAAATGCAACTTCCAAAAATCTTCCCCGAGAAATGATAACGACAAATGCAACTTCCAGAAAATCTTTCCCGAGAAATGATAGACAGTTTACGATAAAAAATATTTGTACGTTCCAATTATAGATATTAGTATAATATTAGAGACCTAGTTCAAACATAACCCTTCCTAGAAGGTGGTTGTGTAGATTAGGTACTCTAACTCTTTTTATTATTTGTAATTGTACAAGTTTATTTATTTGAAATTTTAAATAAATATATGACTTTTCATTTAAAATTGAAAATTTAACGTTTTTGTTATTTTATAACTTTTTATAGTAATAATAAGTTAATAAATATAAAAAATAATATATATAATACAAGTTAATAACTTAACATTAAAACGTTATAAAATAATAAATATATATAATACAAGTTAATAACTTGACATTAAAAAAAAATTAGAAATTTCTTGAACTTATATAATTTGTAGTTGTAAGTTATAATTTCTTGTTAAACTTATAACTTATAAGTTTTAACTTACAACTTACAATTTTCAAGTTTTAAGTTTCAAAATTCAAAGTTGAAAGTTTAAAGTTTTTATTATTTTATAACTTTTTATAGAAATAATATAATGACTATTTAAATAATATTAAAAATATACGTATATTAATATAACTTAACATTAAAAAAAAAAACGATAAGGTTCTGGTTCCAACCCGGTAACTATGGGACCGGGCCAGAACCCCCTTAAAAATCCGGTAGACCCGGTTCTGGAATTTTAAAGGGGTTGACGGAACCGGTACCGGTTCTGGTAAAACTGGTCCATTTTCCTCTAGTCCGGTCCGTTGCCAGGCTTAAAGGAGAGCCCTACATGGTCTCTGCCAGTCAAATCCCTAATTAAGTAGGATTTCAGAACAGCCAGACTTTCACCACAGACCATTCCCCTCTTTGTCTTCTGGGTAAACTCATGGACTGGATAGTTACTAGACTTCATTTGGCACACTTCGCCCATCGTTAGCCACTAGAATTCTTGCCTACTTCAAATGGTTCCTGATTTCTGTCTCCTCTTCAGTGGCTACCCAACCCCCACAGATTTGGCCAATTTCATTGAAACCTCGTGAGACCAGGGGTATAGTGGAACCCCGATTGCTCTAATCCATTTCACTTTCTCGATAATGGAACTCGATGTAAATTCTACCATCGGTGACCACCTTACAAGGTTGAATCTCATATTCTGCCAGCTCCATTGACCTTTCAAAACTTGTTCCGCCATGTGCTTGTTGGGAAATTCAAACAGAAAATTTTCATCGTACATCTCATATATGTTGACCCCCAAAGTGTTTTTCCAGGCTAGGTTTGACCACTTCCTTATATCTGGTAGTGTAGGTTTTTCTTTGCAATCCTGTTCTACACTACCAACCAAACATCTAGTCAGTAGCCTTTCAACTTGAGGGTCCGAGATTTCAACTATTTCTATTCTACCCTTGTTGCTTCTCACCTCTGCTCTACGAATGGTCTTAGAAGTCCATTTATTTTCCTGTACGGCTTTAGCATAGGGGTAGTTGAATTCTGTCAATTTTGGAGGGCCTGCAATCTCCTGCCTTGTGGGGGCATTAATGAAGTTCGCTATCTTAAATGCAATGTCACACCAACCTGCATTTAAGACAATTTCCATTACAATCAAGACTGACCTTCCTCCTCTATTTATTGTCAGGATGCTCATAAACCCTCCGTATTCGTTATGTTTCCTTGTACTAAAATATTCAGCATCTCTCTGTAATTTTCCATCTTCTCACTACCTTCTTCTGGTCTTTAGAGGCTTCTCTTAGTGTGAAGCAAAGCCACTCAATGATCTTGCTGCTTATCGAAGTTCTCCTCATCAGTCTGTGACTCCTTTCTAACCATTCATACCAGGTTGAGTTTCTGGAGTTCCATCTCGTAATGTCAAACGATTTATAACCAGCAGTGAAAAAAATCCTATTCTTGTCCATTGGAAGAACAGTGAATCACCACTCTACTGCTTTGGTAGGGAAGAAAAGGTGGGGGAATAGCTAATCAGAAGGAAATAGCTAAAGGAGAGAAGGAAAGTTGGCTGATTCCAGCAAGCTGCCACCGGAACGAGGTCGGAGAAGGGGTGGTCTCTCTCCTAAGTAGCAGCAGAGAGAGCTTTTCTGGGGGGGTGGTACTATCCTTTTCACAAGGGCATGGGGATTAAATCACTTTCCTATAAACTTAAAAAGGCTCTATTCTGTGAGTGTTGATTCAGTCAAGGACTCTCTTTTTTTCGTCTTGAACTTTGATTTTGCAGTTACATCTTGACAAGATTCCATAAAGACAGAGGTGGAATTAGGATCTATTGTTTATGGGTTTTGGACCACAAGTCTTTTTGTCTATTGGGTTTTGGATATTTGCACATACTTAATGAATTTTTAACACAAATATAAGGTTTGAACCACATTTAAGGGATTCTGCTGAATCCATTTGGGATGTCAACACCCATAACTACCATTATGTGATAATCTCTACCCTGCATGAAAGAAGAGCCACAATGTGATTATGTGGGATAAGAAAGATTATCACATGCAGACACAATAACAAAACTAGTGTAACCCCACAGATTGGGTCTGGGGGGTTAGAATGTACCTACTTTACCCCTACCTTGGGCAGTAGAAAGGTCATTTCCAACAGACCTATGGCTTAGGGAAAAAGGAGGGATGGAATACGAGGACTTCCTAGTGGTCACCCATCCTAGTATTACTCTCACTCGGGCACACTTAACTTCGGAGTTTTAATGAGATCCATTAAGTTACTGGAATAATCACATCCTATTATCACATGCAGATCTCACCAAAAATAAATAAAAATCTAAAGCATAATAATTTCACATGCAAAACCTCTTTCTTCACCATAGTGCACAAAAATACTCTTAATATACTACACAACTCTTGGCAAAAGTTGACACACCTTTACTATGTCCAAGGACTGCTGTTACTTTGCGGTTTGGTCCATTGAAATATCCAACCACAGAATGCAAGTCATCCGCCTCTCTACGGTAGTTACCATACTGAAATGAACCTTCGCTTTCACTAGAAAGCAGTTGATAATGTACAATCAAGAATGGAAAAAGAACTAATGTTAGTCATTGCATACAGAAATTTGGGACAACAAATTTCTGAAAGCTATGATGATGAGAGCGAGAATGTAAATCAAAAGTGAGTTATGGAATAGGAATGATGTAAAATTTTGCTCTTTGACCCATTGCATTGACCTCTAGTTAGGTCTGCATTGTGCTGCAATTTACTACCTCTACAGGAAATCAACAGAAAAGCATTGGAATGCAGACACTTCAGAGTTATGACCCACCTTGCTTACATTGTTGGAATAATTTCCCTTAGGCATCTCATGAAAATTCTTAGGCAAAATGGAGGAAGAAATCCAAAGAGTTGGTGGTCGAAGCAGGGTGACAACACAGTTTTTTCCAAAGAATGGCATCTGCTCATAGAAGATTTAACACTATTGACAGCTTACTGGTTAGAGGAGAAGATATTGTAAACCTGACGAGATCAAGACTGCTATGACTGAGTCTTATAAAATACTTTACTCAGAATCAGAAAGTTGGAGGCCAGCTTGGCTGACCTCTAGTTAGGTCTGCACACTACTATTGCTTTTGCCTGCAACATCTCATGTAAATACAGATGTAAATGTTCACTATTACAAAGCTGGTTATATCTCCTAGAGTTGCTCAAATGCAGATGAAGTGAGGGAAGACATTAGCATTTATCTATTTTCTTTTCCAAGAATTACATATTTATTCTCAAGTAGTAGTAATATTCAACCATAAAATAATAGAAGATTTTATTGCCTAAAAATTATAAAATGTCATGTTCTATTAAATAAAAAAATTAATAAAAATCTTATTTTAGAAAGTAACATCATGGACAAATTTTAAATTTTTTTCCTTTTAAGTTTTTACCATTAAAAGGGGTATAATCAAAAGTTGAAAATAAACCCAAACTAAATCCCAACCTTTAACTAGTAAACAAGGCATACAGCAGCAATCTAAAACTGCATTGACAAATATTGGAGGAGACCCGCCCCCACCCTGCACCCGCATAATTATAAAAAATTAAGGGTTTGACCTGCCCCCTCCCCACCCACTTAGAGATTGTCCAGCTCCATGCTGCATAGCTTTAAACCTGCCCCGCCCCGCAGTCGCCTAGCCCCATTGCCATCCCTACACATTTTTCTCATAGAAGGAAAATGAATAAGAGGATACTATGCATACCAATAACAGTAGTCTGCTAAACAGCACTGAAAAGGTCTCTCTTTATCTAGACATAGCCCAAATAATATGGATGGTCCTTTTAATACCAAGAGCTTACCCATTTCCAGGAAAATCAAAGCGAAATGCACTGATTCCTTCTTTCTCCAGAGAAACAGCAAGGTTCATCATTGTGTTAAAGTCCTAGCAACAGAAACACAATGAAAATTTAGATGCTTCATCAACAACTCTCCCACCATCATACAGACTACACATATACTGATAAAGAGCATGGACAAAAAATCATCTGCTGTGGACTTAACCAAACAAATTAATTTATTAATTTATGCAAGAAAGCCAGTAAGCCAATAATTGCTTCAATCGTGAACCTAAGGATACTTTCCTTTATACATATTCATCTATAATAGCTCTACACTGATCTTATATAACATTTGACTTCAATTTTATCCAAACCCAAAAAGTCAAAGAAGATAAT
>JAPFFP010000099.1:2366395-2377094 GCA_026153255.1 Solanum medicagineum
AAAATAAACAGAGAAGAAAGAGAGCAGGAGCGGTGGACAGAGAGCTGTAGCGAAGGGCAAGCGGAAGCGAGAAGAAACCCTAAGCAATTGATACCATGATAGAAGGGGAATGTTTTCCTTGCCCATTCACAATATGCAAAGTCAGAATATATACAAAACTAAACCTTCAATTAAGGCATGAGACTAGCCTAATAAGGAACTAAATATTTATAAGATATATTTATTCCAAAAATATCTACAAGCCTAATTCTAAGGAACTAAATATCTACAAGATATATTTATTCCAAAAATAACTACACGATATATTTAACAGTTTCTTTAAGTTTTACGAAGAGAGACCATAAAAACTATCTCCGAGACAAAAGAAAAGAAAGTCAACAGTATGGAGCGACTTGTAGTTTGGTAAATTATTTTGAAGAAAGAGTAATAGAAGATCCTTCTTTTCGCTATTCCTTACATTTAGATGCCGATAGTTTGATAAAAAATATTTTCTGGGTTGATGCTAAAATGATAAGGGATTTTCAAATTTATGGAGAAGTTGTATCGTTTGATACAACATATAGAACAAATAAGGAGTATCGTCTATTGGCGTTATTTGTTGGATTAAATAATTATAGGGAGATGGTTATATTTGGTGCTGCCCTTTATATGAAGAAATAGCTGGAGCATTTGAATGACTTTTTAATGTATATTTTAGAGCTATGTCGGCAAGTAAGCCACAAACATTCATCACAGATCAAGATTCTGTAATTAAAGTGTGTCGTTCACGATTTTTGGCAGTCTTATTAGTGATGCCACAAATATATCACCATCTATGTATATAGCACTTGGGACAGAATGCATATAAACATCTTAACCATATCTTTAAAGCTCATAAATTATTTTCGAGTGATTTTAGCAAATTGCTTTTTGATTATGAGAATGAAGTAGAATTTCTAAATGCATGGGAAGAAATGCTTGAAAAGTATGATCTTAAGGATAATAGTTGGTTGAAAAAGACTTTTGTTATAAGGGAAAAATGGTCCATGGCATATGGCAGAAATATATTTTTAGCTGGTATTCAAAGTACACAAATTGAGTGAAAGTTTCAACAGTTCATTAAAGGGATATTCGAAATCTGATTTAGATATTGTACAGTTCTTTAAGCATTTTCAAAGAGCTGTTGATGATAAGCATGCTTATGAAAGCAAGTCAAATTTTGATATGACACTTAAAGGTTAAACTTTCTTTGTTGATCCATGCAAGGGATATATATATATATATATATATATATATATGCAACCATATTTGATTTGTTTGAGAAATAGTGGAAAACATCATTACTTGTTTCAATAAAAGACTTTCGTGATGAAGGAGATTCTTATAAATACTATGTCAATACACATGAAAGTGGCAGCGAGCATATGGTAGTTGTAAATCAGTCAACAAAGGTACTTTCTTGTAGTTGTAAATTATTTGAATTTTCGAGTGTATTGTTTGGTCATGCTCTAAAGATCCTGGACACTTTAAATGTGAAGGATAAGATTGCCGAGCATTATATATTAAAAAGGTGGACAAAAGATGCTACTAACTTGATTGAAATGGAGATTAAAGATTTTATAGAAGGAAGTGATCCAAATGTTGAAGCTAATACAAGGTACATGCATTTATGCAAAACCTTTGTCTAAATTGCAAGTGAAACTTCTGAATCCGAAAAAGGATATGAATTGATTGTGAAGTATGCCAATGAAATAATTGTGAAGTTAAAGGAAATGAAAAACAGAAACAAATCTCATGAAAATCCAGCAGTTCCAACTAAAGTTATTCATGACGAGACAATATTGGTTGATAGTCAAAATGTCACAAAGGTAACAGGGTTACAGAAGAAGCAACCAACTTGTCGCTCCAATAGTCGTCCAAAGAGCTTTTTAGAAAAGGCCAGAAAGAAGAACAAGATTGAGCCGCCTCCATCAGAAGCACCTAACATGATATAAGTCACCTTACAGGTCTTCAAGCATCGTGTCCACCATTCTCAGATTTCACGATGACTACAATATATCATCACAATTGTATTTTATTATTTGTATGTTATTATGTTATTTCTTACTATAAATTTATATGATAGGTATTGGAAGAAGAGAATTTTTCACCAAGGCATTCTTCAGAACTCTTTCAAGTATCATCCCATGGGAGTCTATCTCAATTCTTAAGAGTTCGTGTAATTTTTATAAGTAATGTATTTCATATGAATTCATTTGTGTTACTCAATTATAATGACTTTATTTAATATTTGTAGGATTTTTCATTTCATGACCTAAACAAGTACTTTTAAGGTGGATTAAAATATCATGAATAGCAACAATTTAGTTGTTCCTTGGAGTAATGAATAACAACAGTTTTTTTTTTTTTTTTTTTTTTAGAGCAACACTTTTTGTATTAAAGAGAGTTTCATGAATGGTAAGGATAATTACTTTTTCATCTTGTTTTTTCTTTAGCAAAGTTACTTTCAATTTGGAAAAAGAATTTTGCCAAATATTCTAAAGCAAAATTGATGATAAGTTGTGTCTCATGTTGGCAGTATCCAATGTCACCAATCAAGATGGAAGCAAGATTAGTTATATCATAAAGGTGAGTTATAGCGTCCGTGAGAGATTTGAGAACTTTTTTTGTTCATTAAATAGAGTAATGAATAGTAGTAGCTCAATGTCACGAATAGCAGCAACACTTTTTGTACTAAAGAGAGTTTCTTTGTCGAAAATATTCAGAGGGGTTAAATTATTGTTGATCGATTTTTGGTGGGTAATCAAGAATGGTTGTTGAAGATGACAAAAGCAATGATTTGTTGGCGATGTTCTTTTTCGCAGAAAGTAGAATCTTGTTCAGTTAAACTAAAATTGTATTGTAATTCTATCCAACAATATTAGTCAAATGATTTTATCAGATAATAATTATCTTTTCTTCTTCAATATATTTTTTTAAAAAAGAATAGCAGTAGTGTAGCAAATGGAGTAATGAAATAAAAGATGTATTTATGATGTGTGAACTCTATAATTTCTATTGATTTACAGAAAATTAATTTCTATGGTAAAATTATTAATAATTTTTTGTGCATTTATGATTTTAGGTTTTGCAAAAATAATATGAAAAATAATTTTGGAAGGAAAAATTAAATAAAGAAGACTTGAAGGAAAATAAATAAACAAATAAATAAATAATAGAATTTAGGATTTTTTTTAAAGATTATCTTAACCATGGTTAGAATATTTTTGATCTATTAAATCATGGCCATTGAATATAATCAGTGCCATGTGTCATCTAGACTAGAACTTGAGAAAAATGGTGGGAAGAGAAATAGAGAGGAGCTCCATTTATACGGCCATTTACCATTTGCTTTCTTATTTTAAAAAAGAAAAACTATTTTTGCTGTGCTATTTCAATAAAAAATTTATTGATTCAATTTTTTCTCTCTCTTTTTTTTTTTAAAAAAACAATTGATTCACTTTTTTGTGAAAAAAAGGAAGTTTATGTCATTTTATTTTTTTCTTTATTCTCTTATTTATTAAGGTGGATGCATGATAACCAAATGAATATCGATACATTATATAATTATTTATATAATATCGATATATGATTACACACAATATATTGCATACACATTTATTTATACATTAAATAATTATTTATTTATACACATAATTATTTATACATCATATATACATGCTCATATATTATTTATACTATATTAATACACGTTTATAAAATATTGATATTATACACACGCTACAGAATTATTTGTATACACACACACACACACTATTTATATAATATTGATGTATTACATAGACACTACATAACTATTTGTAAAATATCGATACATTACATATACACAGTAAAAATCATTGAAAAAAGTTTTGGAAAAAAAAGTATATACTTTATTTTAAAAATGTAATAAAACAATAAAACAATAAAACAGTTCTTTTTTTTTAAAAAAACAACACTGTAAATGAAGGAAAATGAAAAAGAAAGGAGTATATACATAAATGATATATTATATCAAATACTAATTTTTTAGGATATTTTTTTATTACAATCTATAATATATTTTATCAATAAATTATAAGAAATTTCTTCTGTTTCTTTCTCTTCTTCTCTTTTTCTTTCTCTTTCTCTTTCTTCTTTTTTCTTTTCTTTCCTTGGCAGGCATATTTTTCTTTTTTCTTTTTATTCCCTTTTCTCTCCCTCTCCATTCAACTCATCATCATTAATATTATACATTATTATAAATTTTATTATGATTATTTCAATAAATATAATACATTTTTAATTATATAAAATTAATTAGATCATATTAGAATATTTAAAATTCACATAATACTATATAATATGTATTATTTACTTAATTTAAAACGTATTATAGTTATTTTTATTGTTTTTTCTTATTAATGATGTTAAAATAATTATAATATTAAAAATATATTAATTATATTCTCCACGTGCACTAGAAAATGTCCAAAATACATATGAAGTATCGAATTCAAAGTGTATTACAATTGTAGTTTTTATTTATTTATTTTTATTAATGGTGTCAAAAAATATTCTATCTGAGTTTCAAATATTTAAACACTATTTAAATTAGTTTATAGGTTAATCTATTAAAATTGTGTCAGTGCATCATATATGTATTTACATAAAAAAAATCTTATTGTTTAAAGAATGGTAAAAACATTATTTGCGTAATATGCAATCTAAAGTTAAATTTTAAATTAAAATAATTAATTAATATTTCTAAAAGAAACAGAGAGAGAGGAAGAGAAATAGTAATAAAAAGAAATGGAAGATAAAAGTTCTCTTTCTCTTTCTCGTTTTCTTCGCTATTTTTGTTGGTAAGAATTAAAATTATACTAAAACTCGTAATTTAGATTAAATAATATATTATTTATGCAAATGACCCAAAAAGAAAAGAAAAGGAAGCAAAAGAAGGCCTAGCATCTTGGTCCGATTTGAGCCCATGACCTCTTTTTAGCTATTTTTCTTGTAAATAGAAACATGACTATATTTATTGTAAATTAATTGTTTTATTGTATATATTTGGAATTATCTATTAATATAAACTAGTTATGAAGATTTTGTGCAATGCACATGCATAATAGTTATTCATAAATTTATTTTTTAATAATATTATTAAATAATATTAAATCATCTCATTAAGTGTAAAATAAATATCATTAATATTGGTTAATTTTAAATTTAATAATTAAATAATTTTTAATTTTTACTACAAAAT
The DNA here is from genome assembly GCA_026153255.1 of Solanum medicagineum. NCBI lineage: Eukaryota > Viridiplantae > Streptophyta > Magnoliopsida > Solanales > Solanaceae > Solanum > Solanum medicagineum. The sequence continues at coordinate 2,371,659 of JAPFFP010000099.1, forward strand.
AAATTTATATATGTGTGCGTGTGTGGTAGTAAATCATCAACCTTTTTTTTTGATAAATCTAATGTGAAAAGGTCAATTTAGATGTCCTTAATCAAAGTATTTTTCGTCAATGATCGTTGACGTTTTGCTCACAATATACACAAATATTACTGACACTCGAAATAACAAAGCTATAATTGAAGTATATGAATTTAAGTGTAAACATTATGATTAAGCGGGTTACATAATTTTAAAAAAAATTATACACCAAGTATATTAAAATAAAATAAAAAATAATTACTTAATTTTTTATTTTCAAAAAAGCCCTTGTTGAAGTAACGAAGAGGCACCTACTTCATCTCAAATTCCCTCTTTTATAATAAGAGATACTAATTTCAGCATTGATGTGTACCTCCTTAAAAATTAAATATAATAGCAAAATTTTAACTTAGAGATGAACTTTATTGTTAAATTTCTCATAACAAAAAATTCTTTTTGACAATTTATTATAATTCTGCTATTAAATATAATTGGCGATAAATTGTAATGACCCTCAATGTCATTTTTGAAACTTTTAGAAATTTTTTTTTTATTTACCCTCTCGACATTTGTTCCGAGTCATGTTGATTTGCTTAAGGATTTGGTATTGATATCTTCTAAAAAAGTTGTGAAATTTTGAAGTTTTTGAGTTTTGAAAGGTCTAAGTAAAAATGATTTTTGATATCAATCGAAGCTACGACTGTTGGAATGATTCTGTCAATTCCATCAGCTCCAAAATATGAAATTTGGTCTATGAGAGTCGTTATTTCTAAATTGGAGTTATTTTTGTGGAATTGAAGTCTTAAGTTGAAAGTTTAAATAATTTTGGACTAAGGTTTGATTTTCGTCAACATTCATTCATATGCTTGAAATTTTGACGATTTTGTTGGATTCAAGAGGTGATTTTAGTCATACGAAGAGCTTCAGTGTATTTTTGGAGAGTTTTGAGAGCGTTTTGGTCCTTTTGAGTCTTAAGTCAAATTCTTGGTCAAGTAGACCTCCAAATTAATTTTTGACGATTTCACTAAGTAAAAAATGTCGAACTTAGAGTAACATTTATGATTAGTGCGTAGGGGATGCCAAACAAGTCTTGAGAATTCTTTTAAAGTTTGCGTTTTCTTTTGAAATTGTTGATATCTGACTCTGAGGCCTTTCTTCGCATTTGTGGTAACCCTTTCCGCGTTCACAAAGGGCAAACGCCTTGGCCTCTGCATTCATGGAGACTTGACCGTGTTTCCAGAGAGTCTCGTAGTTTGAACTTCTTGATGCATGGTCTTGATAAAGTATATAAAGTTTAATTATTGTTTTATCCAATAATGAAAAACGTACATATATAAAGTAGAGATATACAATTTCTGTAAAGCACATAAATCATAAAATATCAAAAAAAATCATTGATTGAGAAATAAACATATCGTCCAAAAAGTGTCTTCCTAGCCTCTTATATTTGAAACATGTGTGCACAATTTTAGACACATTTTGATAAAGAATATGCAGTGTAGTTATAAATTAAACTAAAGCCAAATATGCTCCAATAAATTCCAAACTCAGCTAAACAGGCACAAAAGTCATGGATGATTAAAAGTAACAGTTTAAGTACTCGTCAATCCCAATTATTGATTGAAATAGGAAATTCTAATAACCATGGGACATACAACTAATTCCCCACTCAAATTTATGCAAATCTACCTACATTACATATTCAAAATTAATCTAAAAGGAGAGACGTTGTAGCCTACTTGCACGCTAAACATGCGCGCTCCAATTTATTTCACCGAAGTATTTTTCTTTCGAACGACCTCTGATCACTGTCACCCTGTCAAAAATAGAATCACAAAGTCAATATGATTGTTTAGACACTAAAAGTGCAAGAAACAAATACAGATCAATTTCAAGGTCAAAATAAAGAAAAGTAGGACTCTCATTTAGAAATTCTAAAACTAACCCTGCAAAACTGTTATAACAACTCTTTGAGCTTGTGTCCCCAAATATGATGCAACTCGAGGTTTGAAGAGGTCACAAAGTGAAAATGCATCAAAAATTCATAATTGGTTAAATCACTTAACAATAGCAGCAACTATATCAGCACAAATATCTCAAATGAAGCCCCAAATGCACTTTTAGAGCTCACCCAACATTCCTCACAAAATCCCTTACAGGTTAGGCTCATGAATCACTGAAGTTGGACCTAAAATGGCTGAGAAATCATGTTTCAAGAATTCCAAAAGATTAAGCTCAAAATAGGTCGTGATAGCAGGTGTTTCATAGAACTTACCTCAAACGACACCTCAAATGTGGATTCCGACCGCACCCACGTATTCCTTGTGAAAACCCCCACAGAATAGGCCATTGAATCATTTAATTTGGACTTGAGATGACTGAGAAATTGTTTCATGAAGAAACTCAAAAGAGTTGATCACGTTTTTAAAAGAAAATATATAGGCCACTAAAGTGACCTTCGCGATCTGGGCCTTAGGCCTGCGATCACGTAGGTCCAAGAGCTCTTATATCAAGAACGTAGTGTGAGGCCTGTAATTGCGGAGGTATGACGCGCTGACTTTCGCAAATATGAAAAACCGACACGATCGTGAATCACAAACAGCCTACCCTTCACGAACGCGGCCAATAGGCTCGCTATTGCGAAGGATATTGGAGCTGAAAACTGATATTTACGATGTTTCAAAACCTTGATAGGATGTTTGAGATTCATTTAATACCCTGTGCGCATAAACAAACTATGCTACTATAAAATTTGATATTCTAAACTCAATGCCACAGTCAAAATTTTTGTACGAGGTCATTATGACTAAATGTAGGCCCCACTCCCAACACCTTTTTTAAACAAAAAATCAAAATCCACTGAGGGGCTCGAGATGAGTTTGGAGACCTCAAGAGTCAAATAAAAAGTCATTCTTGATCAAACTCAATTTTTCAAAGCTAACCGTGCTATCAGAATTTTTATTCTGGTACATTTTTCAAGAATGTTGACCATAGTCAACTACTGACCGATTGTAAATGCTAAAAATGGTTTAGATCCATACTGAAAGCCTTAGAATTCGAGTCAACCACACTTCTATCCTAATTTTGTCATTCTGGAGCTAGTAGAACTGTCAGAAATCTGCTCTGAGGTTGTTTTCCCGTATTTTTGCCTAAAGTCAACTTTTCAAGCTATAAAGACCTCCAAACATGAAAATTTGCACAAAATCCAAATGACCGACCATGTAACCGAGCTACCAGGCCAAAAGGTGAAAAATAACCTAGCATCGCTATAGGAAAGCTCTGAATGATAAAACAAAAGCAATATAAGGAAAATAACCTAGAGTATCATTACAGATTGCAGAGAAGGGGAAGATCATTGAACTTTTTTCTTTAATTTTTCGTACAAAATATGTAAAATAGACAGAAAGATAAAGGAATATTTGATCGCATAATATTGAAAATTTACTGAATTGACTAATTCAAATTCATATTTATATAAATCTCATTAAAAGGACCGGGACTTCTTATGATTTTTTAAAAAGATATCATCAAAATTGGAACTCCGTAATTTTTTTTTATTAAAAGTGTATGAATCTCATGTATCTCGTCATATCCCTAATAGCGAACCACTATTACTTGATTGGCTAGCTGACCTTTGAAGTTATCTATATATGAGTTTAAAATAATTCTTATTTAATAAAAATCAAAGCTCTAACAAAATATGCTCCTGGTCAATGAAGATCTGAAACGAAAATTACAAAGCTTTCAATCTTTAAATAACTGCACCAAAATTTGCCTTTCAAGGATCAAATTTCTTCTCCGATCTCTGAGCACTTCGATCGGCGGCGAGCGACCAACGACGGTTCTCAGTTACTCGGATTGGGCGACCATTTATGGTATACTGAGCAGTTTTTAGCAGCGAGATCCAGATCCCAGCTTCCTCAAGATCTCGATCTCCATCTCACTTCACACTCATCTTGCAACCAGGCATCACTCAGGGATTGTGAAAATTTCTTAAACCATCTTTGAACAACATACGACATCATCCTTTTAGATCTGGTTGTCTTTTTTATGTGCATATCTTCTTCATTAGATCTGGTTGTCAGGTCGCTGGATTCAAAGGTGGACGGGTAGACAAACTAAAATTCTTCCCTTGGTACCGCTGCCGGATTGTTTCAATATACGATAGAGTGCATTCCTCCGTCAATCCACAGCGGTCATATTTGGTGAAACACTATAAGTTTTGCTTTAAATGTTTGTACTTCAGCTGCATTCATCACAATTGCATTGCTAATTATGATAGATTGCTTTGTGTGCTTTGGAGTGTGCACATCAACTGTTTGATCATTTACCCCAACACCTCCTAGTGGTGGCGTTTATGACTGCAACCACTACCGGTGGGGCTAGCCCACCAGAGGTCTGTCCAAAACCACCAGAACAATTGATAGTTTCTTATGCCAACCTATTGAAACCAAAAGTGATTCAACCTGCTGTACAGACTGTTCTGATCAAACCAGTTGTTATGCTTCATGGAGAACCAAACAAAATATGGAAATCGTCGGAAGTGCGCTTGTTAATTATGAAATAAAACCTACAGTATGCTATTATGGGAAAATTTTCGTATGGAAAACCTGACATCGCTGAATTGAGAAAGCAGATCCCAAGTCAATGTGGAATCAAGATTGAGTGTACAATTGGGGTGCTAGATACGAGACACATATTGATTCGACTGACTAGCTTTGAGGATTACATGAATCTACTATCAATGAATGCCTTTAATGTGAAATCAAGAGAGAGATATTGGCAGATCCGAACACTAAAGTGGGATACATGGTTTGAGCCAAATGTGGAGACTGCAATTGGAGTCTCATGGATATCATTCCCAGATTTGCCGCCTAATTTTTTTGCCAAGAAATCTATTTTCTCAATTGCACCAGCAGTAGGCAAACCATTAATGGTAGATTTGGCAACTAAAAACCAAACAAGGACAAGTTGTGCAAAAATTAAAATGGAGGTGGATCTTATGGCCAAATTATCGCAAAGGGTGAGAATCACGGAAGAAGATGATGATACAGGGGAATGCAGGTCCAAGTGGATCAAGGTGTAATATGACCACACACCAAAGTACTGCAAGGAGTGTTGGTTGCAAAGACATGGTGAGAACACATGCTGGACTCTACATCCAAAACTATATGAAGATGAAAAGAAGAATGAGGACACTAAAGAATCGGAGTCAAGAAAGGAGAATAACCATAAGGAAGAAAAGAAGAAAGAGAAAAGTAAGCCTTTTGATAAACAAAACAAGCATAAATAGCTAAGGAGAGCTAAAAACTTGTACAAGAGGGACAAATATGGCCACATATGTAACACCCCACACTTTACAATATTGGTACAATTCAAAGGAAACATGATATGAAAGGGGCAAGTGACGCTAAATTT
>JAPFFP010000099.1:2387270-2411401 GCA_026153255.1 Solanum medicagineum
AGAGAGAGAGAGAGAGAGAGAGAGAGAGATACACACACTCTCCTTTTCATCATCATTTTACCATCATATAGTCATTCAACTCAAAAAACATACATAGGACCTGCAATTCCTCAAGAAACCATAATCGGACATTTTATCAAACACTTAGAGGGTTATAGTACTAGTGTAAAACCATGCAATTTAAGAGTGTTATTATGCTAAAAAATTCAATGTAAAATCATCAATAGATACTTGGTAACACCCTAAAGCAATATACATTAAAACCCTTCATCAAATCTCACATTAGATCTTAGATTCATAGCCTAAAACATGGTAAAACAGTCATAATTTCATAGACCCCAACATAGTGTGCAGTGAATTTCATAATAACTCGGACCCCTTTGTAAATCAACTTTAAATCATGCAATTTTAGTTAAAAGAGAACTTGGGCATCATGGGTGAAAGGAATCCATGAAAGACACCCACACACCTTAGCTCTTGGAGAATCCTTGAAGAAGATTGGGGGTGGAGACTTGAAGCTTGAATGAAATCCTTAGATCTAGATGAGTTTTGGGACTTTTAAATCTTGTGGAGGATTTGGTGCTTGACTTGGTTTCCTTGAATTCCAACAAGACTTCTTAAAAACCTTAAGAATGGACGAAGAATTTGATGAAGATTAGAGAGGATCTTGAGAGGTTTTTGGTTGGTTTTTAGGGCTCAAAATGGCTTGACAATGAGGTATTTTTGTGTATATAGGTATTGGGTTATTACCCAATTTCCCTAGGGTAAAAAGAACACTTTTCGGAAATATTTGAACTTGTCCGCGTCAGGTCCGCGTCGCGAACAACTACTATTTTCGCAAAGTTTTACCAAAAATTGTTTTTGTTGGCACGGACAAAGTATACCTTTTAGGTACTCATCTCCCCATATAATTTTGCCCTCTGAACAAGAATATAAAGTCAGATTTGTGAAATTCTGCATGGATTTTGAGATATTAAAAAATACATTATAGTGTCTTTTCGAGCTACGTGGAGGATGTTTAAATATCCTCGATTTTAGATATAAGGGAATTACGATTATGGGGGCATTTCTAGGCAAGAGTGGGGCATTTCAATAACTGTTCTCTAAATGTCTCAAAAGGATCCCAGTAGCTAAAATAAAAAGCATTATAAGTTGGTATTAAAACTCTGTTTGTATACTTAGGGCTACCAGATGTAGAAATATCAAAATTGCTCTTAGAATCACTCAAGAAACAATACTTTTTCATGAAGAATATGCCCAAATCAACCTGGAATTGATGTGGGAGATCTCGAATTTCAGGTGTTGAAGCAATCAAGTAATACAATTCCATAGCAAGCAGACAACACTCCACTTCCTTAATGTCGAGCATAGACCAACAAAAGTTGTCTATTTGCTTATGTAGAAGGTGTGCAAGTTCATCCATTATCAGAGAAACTATATGAACAACATTCGAGCTACCTTTGTTTCTAGATACTAGACTCCTAGAGGGAATAAGAAGAATGGTGTCACATATCCTGTGAAGATACATGTGTGTTGGTGTAAAATATTGAAATGTAGTATTTTTAGAAAATGCAACAGAGAAGCTTCATTCTCAAGGCCATTCAACATATCACCTGGGCCAAAAGTGAAATACAAACCATGCACCATTGTTCTGACAGTTGTGGATCCATCGCTTAAACTAGCAAACTCATTCATTTTTGATAACAAGATATGTAGTCCGATCACTTCCACTCTAGATGTTGTAACCAAACTCCTTGTGAATTCAACCTTCCAAAAGGTACCCAGACTAAATGTCCTAATTTAACTTCAATTTTGGTTAACCAATTCACTAGCAACTCTCTTTGAGTAATCTGTAACCATGTAGCTTTGTCGTCTTCAAATCTCTACATATGTTAAGAGCACCAGAATGAATTGCAACAAGAAGGGTAAAATGAAATAACCAAGCCTAACATAGTTTACAATCATGTAGTCTTTCTAAGGAAACCTTTGCTCTAGCAGTAGACAAGTTTCTAGTCATGACTCAACCCTTTCTTTGAGAAGCTTTTTGGATTTCACATCCAACAACTAATAAATAATGTACAGACATATCAATTCTGGCTACCTTTTTAGAGTTATCATGCAAGGTTGATTGCAAAATTGAGTCCCAAAGTAACATAATATATTTACTGGATGATGTTATTACGTGTAAGGAGAGGCCTATTATGCCACTAGATATTTGTCCATATGTTGAAATAGTAGTAACTAAATAGATAGAATTCATATGCACAATAGGAAAATGCATAAACCACTGTCATCCAGTATCCCACACTTGATTGATGTTATCAAAAGACCTGACAAACAAAACATTTTAGTCAAATCCATAAAAATTTCCCAAACATTATTTGTGGCCAACTATCTTTGGGGTCTTCAAACTTATCCCTGGATCCTACACAGGAAGAACCAGTCCCTTTTCAACTATTACAAGAGAGAATTTTCTCTTACTTTCTACGAATACATATACTATTTGGACATGATTCCTGATCGACATTTTATCAAATATGTAGGAAGCAACTCTAGCTTTTTAATCTCCAGAGATTCAAGCAATGTACTAAAGCATAATCTTGGCTGATCAAGCTCTCGAGTACATCTGAGGATAAGAGAGTCGTGTTCTACCTTTGGATCGTCAAGTAAGTTAAAGTAGGGAGGCTGAATTATCTCTCTTTTATCGCTTTTCAAGCCTTCACTTCCTAGAGATGTATCACTTCCAATACAAATGTCACATTTGCAATCAATGTTGCATAAGCAAAATCCTGCACTTCCAGGAGATGGAGCATCACTTTTGATACAAATAACACACTAACAATTAACGATGCATGCACAAGATGTTGTACAATGCAAAGATGTAGCATCTATTCCGATACAAATATTGCACTCGCAATTGATGCTACATACACTACATCCAGTTTCATCACAGTTCGGATTTTGTACGAGTTTTGTCCTTATTTCTGTGGCATTCAATTATTTTAGGATCAGTTCTAGTGTTTCCCTAAGGCCCGCCTTTGCTTCATTAAGCTTTATATTGAACGTGGTCAATCCCTCCAAAATTTTGCCATGTCTAGTAAGTGGATCATCCATTGTTAATCCTCATGCACAGGTCACAGGAAGAAGGCTCTGATATTAATTGTTATGATCCAACTAATTAAATGCAGAAATTAACTAATCAAATCGAACTCAACAATTTTGGGGATTTTTTTTAGATTTATATCAAGTAAAATTGAACATTGTTATAAATAGAAACTAGTCATATAGAATAGAAATAACTCGAATACAGATGAGATAAACTTATGACATGTAATAGGAGGCGGAGGAGGAGGAAGAAGAGTTGATTGAGAATTGAGGAAGGTAAGAAAAAATATCCAATTGATCATGCTCTTCTTTCCCTTGCTAGAATTCAGTTATAGGATGTGCATGTGCAATCACAACTATGCAACTTCATTAGCCCAAATTAAATCTCATGCGTCCACCTATTAGAATTCTATTTGTCATTTCTTTATTCTTCACTTAGTTCATTTATTCAGGTCATTACAAAATATTATTCTAAAAATATTTGTTTATAATTTAGACAAATATTATGAGAGGTGTATGTATGGAATAGGGGGATATCAAGAGTGGGAGGTGACGATGAAGTTTGCTAGAAGGGATAAAGAACACAATCAATGTGGAATGCCGCTTGTAGGACATGTTTTCTCTAAGTTTACTAGGGAAGTCATTTTTTCATTTTTAAAGAACTTATTTTGCTAGAGAAAATGTTCTTCAAAAATTTTTGACCAACTAAACATGAGGATATTTGTAGGAAAATGATTTCCTCCATGCGGAACACCAAAGCACAAGATAATGCTAACGTAATAGTAAGCGAGAAAGAATTACGCAATCCAAATAACCATAGGGTGACCAATTCATGTCAGACAAATTACATTACACTTAATAAAGACATTAAAAGGAAGAAATAGGATAAAGACTGTCACGACCCAAGCCTAGGCCTAGACGTGACACGGCGCAAGGGGAACCCGAAGGGACCCCAAGCAAGCCTCTTAGAATATCATTACACATCCTTGGTCGCAGAAGCAATAAAACAAGCATCAATAGATAAAAGTGGGGAAACAGGGCCAAGGGGAAACACTTCTATATCATCATAATCAAGAGACAAGAGTCAAACGCATATCATAGATACATAACATGTCCAACAAACACCTCTAATACATTGATAAGAGCGGGAGCCTAGACAAAGTAACCCGGCTCACCCTCATAGTCAAAATAGACAATAAAGAAGAATGTCTCAATACATAATAGGAGAAACATAGACTAAGGTCCCCGAAGTGGAGGACTCACCGACTAGCTTGAATAGCACCGAACTAGCCACGTGGAGGAGGATGATGATCAACTTGGGCACTAATTCCAACATGGTGACATCATGTAGGCATAGAGTATGCATTAGTATGTTTGAATGTACTAAGTATGTAGGATGCAATGCGAACAAGAATTAAGCATCATAATCAAAATGCATAACAATAGGCAATAGACATAATCTAACAATATGGCATGTATGATCAATGCATAAGTAAAACATTCTTAAGCAAATCATGCTCATATAGGATATCATATGTGTAGAAGAGACCAAGCTAGATTTTCAAATGTACAACCCTTTGGTAGGTTAGTGATGATGTCGCCCCATCACTTAGGTGGATGAGTACAAAACCCCATCTAGGTTGGTGATAATGTCTCCCCATCACCATGGTGGAGAAGTACAAAACCTTCCCTAGGTTGATGCATATAAACCCGCATATAGGTTAGTGATGATGTCGCCCCATTACTAGGTGGAGAAGTGCAAACCCTTCCCTAGGTTGATGAGTACAAACGCCTATCTAGGTTATCCGGGTTCTTAGTCCCCCCGAATTAGGCATGGTCTAATGCAATACTTTATATAGAAATTATCATATACATAAGCTCATTTCATCATCATATAGCCATTCATATCATATCTCATGCTTTGGACCTTCAACTCCTCAAGAAACCACATTCGGACATTTTATCAAACACTTAGGGGGTGTGTAATGCTAGTATAAAACTATGAAATATAGAGATGAACTCATGCAAGAAAATCCATTGTAAAACCATCAATCAACACCTTACAACACCCTCAAGCATCAAATCTTACAATAGATCAAAGATTTATAGCTCAAAATATAGCAAAACAGTCACAATGTCGCATAACTTTAACATAGTGTGCAGTGAATTTCATAATAAGTAAGACTCATTTGTAAATCAACTTTAAATCATGCAATTTGAGTAAAAGGAGGCTCGGGTATCATGGGTGAAAGGAACCCACGAAAGAAACTCATATACCTTAGCTTAGAGATAAACTTGGTGAAGATTGGAGATGGAAACTTGAAGCTTGAAGAAGAATCTTGAAGGAAAACTTTATCTTAGGATGAGGGTTTGGGACTTGAGTTTGGGGAGTGAAAATATGACTAAGTGCTTGAATGAGTATTAGAAAATATTTAGCATGATATGAGGGTGAAATAAGGCCAAGTATGGGTAAAAACACGTTTGGGAACACTTAGGCCCAAGACTTAGAAGTCTTGGACCAAACTAGAAAAAATAGTCCCCAAAATGTACAGGGGTGCGTCGCGGAGGCAACGCGAAAACCCTACTGGAAATCGCACTCTTAGAATTTCGTAATTGCTAATCTTTTGCTCTTATATCGGGGTTAGACACTTTTTCACCTAATTTTGACCGCCTGAACAAGAATATGAAGTCGAATTTTCGAAATAGCAAATAGATTTTGAGATATATGGAATTTAAAATTTTGGGCATTCTGAGGCACATTTTCGGGCACTTTTTGGGGTTGTTTCAAAGACCTTCCAAGCACGTTGGTCTTTTGTTCAACAAAGAAATTGTTTTTCACTAATATTACCACAACAATTCCTAAAAGTAAATACCAGCTCCCAGTACCTGCTGTTAATCATCCAAATCCGATAACATGAATAATCATGAATACACTCAAATAATACTTCTAAAAGTACTTTATCTTAAATTAGAAAATCAAATATATTATCAAGTATATATAAGATGGTAAATGAGTTAACCTATATATTTCAAAGAGAGAGCCAAATCTCTCCAGCCGGAAAGGCAGTGGGAAGCAACAACAGCAAGCTAACTTTGGCTTAACAGAGAGAAGTATGTCGCTTGAAATAGCAAGATCCATAGAAAAGAGAACACAGGACAGTAAGAATTGTAAAAGGGACTCAATTATGAAATGCATAATTTCCATGACAGTTATTTCATGTCAAATGGTCAAACGCCAAAACTTATACTGCATAAGACATGAACAAGATCCTCAATCTCAACTTAAACTAATTCAAGCAGTGTATAAGATGAAAGGACAAAGTAACATGCATGAACTGCAACCCCAGTTGCATCTTCTTAATCACAAAGCTAGTGGAAATTCAATTTTCGATTGTATCCATGCCAAACTGCAATTAATTATACAAAAATAAATAATATAAGGAAATCAACAGACACCAAGAGATCAAGATCTAAAAGAAAGTAAAGTAGAAATATATGAACCTCAAAAACCGCTTTTGCCTATGAAAGAGGCAAGCCTCATCCTTTTGCCACCTTCTAGTTCAATGTACTCATTTCTTATAAGTTGTAAAACTTAAAAAATAACTATGATGGACAATATGTAGTCATAATTCTTTTCCATCTGGAAAACAGCACCAGAGGAAGTCTATTCTCGACCATCCAAATGCATCTTTTATAGCATCTGTGATAACAGCTATTCCCAGAACAGAGAACAGATACCCTACAATCACAACATAATTAGAGTACTACCAGAAAGCTTTTCCGATGAGAAGAAATATAAACTACTTCCACTAAAACTAGCCAAATCTAAAGAGTAGCTTAACTAATATCATATGATGAAGATCATTGAAATCCTTTGTAAAAAATAAGAAAGAATAGAAACCCCCATAGACAGCAAAACAACACATACCTGATAAATTTTGAAAAATTTGAAGTATGAGTAGGAGGTACTAATCACCTCCATTGAGTAAGTTTATAGCTACTGAATGAAAAATGAGGATCAACTCACAGGCACAACCTAGATAGGTACACTATTACTTTATAAGGATACTTGAGATCTTCCATCATGACTTCCCCGACAAACCAATAAAACAGATGGATAGCAATCAGAAGAACAAATATCGCCACAAGTAGTATTAGGATCAGCCAGTCATTCAGATGAGTCCTTGCAACTGTCATACCATGAGACCTTACAGTATGTGATCCAAGCTGGCTGTCCCTCATTCTTCCTTGCTAAGAACATGCAAAAGTAAGAACTTGGGTATATTTTCTTTTTTGAAACTGGTAAAATTGTGTTGCTCGGCATTAAAGACATGCTGGATACCACTAAAGCACTATTAGGAATCTAGATTACTTACAAAGATCCTAAAAGATCTACTAATTGTTCTGATTCATCTATATAAGATTCTTTACCCCAAAAATAAAAGGTGGCAATATATCTATCTTTGACTTTATGTTATGTCCTACCTTCAAAACATCCTCCATTTCTCTCCTTCCAAATTGTCCACCAAATACTAGGTGGATCATTTCTTTTGACTCTTACTTGTCCATCTCCTTATCCAGCAACTTAAGAGATATGTTTTGTGCTTAGGTATTGTCCATTCAATCTCTCTTAAATGGAGCAATAGAGACCATAATTGGGAAGTGAATCTGCAATGTAGGAAAATGTGGTTGTGGGTCTCTCTTTTCTGATAGTAGAGAAAAGGCCTATAAGCAATGTGAAATCTCTTCTGCAATACTTCATGTGTAAGGCTGGCCTCCTGGCAACCCGCCAAGTTGCACGCCTCAAGTCCCGTTACGGCGGACCGACACTCGTTGCCGATAAAGCTCGGGAGAACCAACCTATATCTATGCACTTTTTATATATTTTATAATGGATTTCTATAATTTAACATGCCTTTATACAAGTAAACAGTGACACAGCCAAAAGGAAATGCATGTGATTAGGCCGTTGGCGCCATGGTGTCAAAAGTATGAGATATGACCACACTTTAATTTACATAGTCTACAAAGCCTCTAGTTAAGGAAAAGTATCAAATAAGGGTCAGGACAGGCCCCGCCTCAATTAAGCGTACAATACAAACATATAAGCTTTAGATACATACAAAGATCCGGAACAACCTGGAGCTTGTAACAACAGTTGGATGTCCTGGATTCTACTGGGGAGACCTACTAGCACCTGTACCTGCAGCATGAAATGCAGGTCCCCCGCAAGGGATTCCAGACGAGATAATGTACTGAATATGTAAGGCAGCAAATACTGTGTATGAAATAACAACTCAAATGAAATCATGCACTAGAGAGACCACCTTTGGATATACTTTGGAAACATGTACTTTCAATTCTTTATATCGCTTTAACTTTACTGTATAATCTGTGCACATCTTGTACTGTAAATGACCAGCTGATTAGCGGTAAACTGTATCGGGATCGTCCCTGGCTAGGTTCTTCCTTAACCCCTCGGGCTACCACCAGTGATAGGATCGTCCCTGGCTAGGTGATGCTTCCACCCCTCGGGCTACCACCCATCAAAACTATATATTTTATCTTTCAATTATTCTTTTGGTGGTCAAAATATTGAAGCTATAAGGTTGTGTAGGCAGCATGTGACATGTAAATAATCATGCAAGACAATATGGCAATGAAGAGAATATGTTACATAAACAATCAAATGCGTATGAAATGAAACAACTCATGAACTTTGTTTAGCAACAAAAACTCATGTACTTGGTATCCACGTATGTATGTACATTTGAAGGTGACTATATATATAGGAGCATATGAATATGTGAAAGAGTGGAGATATGGCTGCTTGTCATGTAGGAGTAGATAAATGCCTTTACTTACCGAGGGATCTATGTTTCATGCCAAATGATACGAAATCAAGTAACCTTACATACCTCGTTGTGTAACCTCGTTACTACCTTGGAGTGGCTACTTTTCCCCTAAATATTTATCTACATCATATTAGGCAATAATACTATTATCAGCAGTAAATAAACACTTCTTGACAACTCAATATCATAAAAACGATCACCCAGACAGCAAGCTTTCAATTAGTAACGCAAAGGCATTCCTTCAATCTTTTCACTTATAATAGTATTTTCTTGCAACCACTCTTATTTACACATCATATACAACTCATTTCAGACCCTTACCAATCTTACAACAGCCCACAAAGTATAACACGTAACAATTCTTCACAACATTCAAACAAGTGGCACAACGTTACATCCTTTCTCCGCACTTCGACGTCAATAATCCCGAATCTGTTTTAACTTCACCTAAATTGTTTCCAACGTTTTTACCACCTAACACCAGTCTTAATATAGTCCAAAAATAGTCCCAAAATAGTGGAAGGTCGTGGAACAACATATTACAATTCTACACAACCTACAAATGGACAGCATAAGGTTACCCCCCTTCGTTACATTTCGACGTCGACAATTCCAAACCTTTTCCAACTCCAACCAACCTATTCAAACAACATTTACACATACAAACAGTTCTATTATAGTCTTAGAACAGCACACAAGAAGTCATTAAGGACATGATCCAATAGCTTTAAATCCAACAGCCCACAAATTCCAATCAACATTACACTTAAGATAGCACAATAAACTCATTTGTTAAATGAAACCAAAGTCTGGGCAGCAACCTTAGGGTACTGTATATAACTCAAACCATGTTAATAACATCTAATTCTCTTCATAATATAGTCCACAAACCATAAAGAAGTCACTAAAATAAAAGGAAAGTGTGCAGCAATTTTCTGGACACATGTTGTCCAGAATTTCCATCATAATATATTATCATATACTTCTTGATTTTTACGAAGAAACCTTACTAAAAACACAATTATAAGAACTTACCTTTATCTTCAAGGTTGAGGAACTCCTTAAGAACCCTAAAAGAGTCATTTGGCTGCTACTTTGCTAGGTTGAGAAAAGTTTAGAGAGAGAGTTTGGGAAAGCTGAAATTTTCCAACTGTAAGAGTGGCTGAAATTTTGCTGCTTGAACCCCTCTTTAAAGGCCTAATTTGGACGAATTTATTTGGCCTTTTGACCAAGTAATACCTAATATAATTAGCCTAATTAATCAGCAGCTAGTTCCCCCAAAATTGGGCCAAAATGGGCATCACATCTAATGGACTTTGGCTGCCAAATTCCAACTTTCCTCTTAATCCATTTTTGGTCCAACTAGTCAAGTGGTTTAGGATATACTTGAGATTTTCTTTACACTCTTATTGGACTGAAAATAAGGTCCATTTATGATGCTAAAACATGGTCTAAAATTACACCCTTAAAATAGATTTTATCCATAATCGGACTTGGACAAATTTGACATCGAGCCTCGTCTCCTTTTAGCTAGCAAATTCAAGCTAAGCAAGTAGGTGACTCACCTACTAGATTATTAATTCATACAAACACCTTAATTCTCTTACTTTCTTTAGGGTTGTGATATCCTCAATTTAACATGAAACACATATACACTCGACCCTCTTAAGCGTTAGACGCCCATATCGCCCGTTGACACGAGAATCAAGCACTCTCAAGAATTGACAGACACAAATGGAGCATTTTACTTTTGGTAGTACCATGTTCCCACAAACCTGTTTCCAGGGCCCTCTTATGATCTGAGGTTGCATCCTGCTTCTTTCTTGTAGCATTTTTGACTGAGAATATCCCATCCCTATCATGCTTCAATCTGATAGTATCAGGTTCTATAGTGGTGCCATTGTCTAGGACCTTCATTAACTCCACAAATTTACTCACTTCCCAATCATAAGGTTTTTTGAATATATTGAAGAGGTCTGGAAAATGCCTGCTTCAGAGTCCCCTTGCCAATCTATATATCAGCCCAAAATAATATTTTGCACCAATTTCGCACCTTGAAATTCATGTTACCAAGACAACTTAGGCTAAAGGTTTCTAATGGTTCTCCATAATAAGGTTCCATAGGTACCAGTAACATCAGTACACCACGGGAGAGCATTCCTTGGATAAACTCCACACCCTTTTTTCAGATCTCGAATAGGGGAGTCAATTTCGAGTCCTCTTAATTAAAAGGGAAGGTAGCCCTCTGCGAAGGGGTTGAGATGAACACTCCTCCACATAATGGTGTGGACAACTAGGACTATTAAAATAGAGATCATGTATAACAACAATCATATATTTGATGTTGAGGTCTACGTCCTTACTACTTAGGCTTTATAGCAGTAAAAACAAGCTTCTTCGAGGATCGAAACATGGAGACCAAAATGTTTTGACTTACCGCCACACCTTTTTCCTTTGTTACGATTACATTCTGCCCTTAAATCATGAAAGTAAGGATTAAGCTATAGAACCAGATATGTAAGCGAAAGAGAGAAGAGTAGAACTTTACTTCTCTGCTAAGGCATAAGCAATAACAAACAATCTCTAACCAAGTAGTCTAAGTGGTCCATTGTCTAACATTTTTCGTCAGTCTACCCATATTTGCTCACCGCCACTTCCTTCCCCAAAGCCTCATGTTCCCCATCGAATATCCATAACCATTTCATCAGCATAGCATTATTCTACCTTCTTAAACCCCTGATACTCAAATTGCCAGACCTTTTATCCAGTTGAACCACCTCCCAATCCACTAGGTGAGAGCCCTTACCTTCCTCCATGTTACTTATCCACAAGAAATCCCTCCCTAGTTTGTTCAACCTTTTGGCCACTTTAGCTAGGATAGGGAAAAATGACATTATGGAGGTAGGCAAAGAATCTAAAACACTATTGATAGGAGTGACCCTACCCCTAGTGAAGGTATTAAGCCTTTCAGTTTGCTAGTTTTTTCTTAGTTTTCTTCACTATGCCATCCTATATTTCAAAATATAATTCCAATAACTTATTTTTTTTAAATTTGTAATAAGTTGCATATACAAACACAAGACAATCTCCTTGTTTGAAATTCAAAGCCATAACAAGGTTATTAGCACCATAAATCTATTATACACCCTAGTAGAATTTGTTTATTTCATTCCTCAAGTTGAGAACTAATATTGCCACATCTACAAAAATGTGTATTATATAGACAGCCATAAATTTTGTTTATAGGAATAAACTACACATAATATTCTAAGGTGAAGTATGGACAGTACCAGATTGTTGGCCGAAATGGTGAAGCAAACTTGACATGCCTACAAAAGAACTCAACCATATTAGAAGTCCAAAAGTTCAAATATATGGCTCATGATCAATCTAAAATGAGTTGTGGTTGGAAGGGACAAATTGCAGCTTGAACATTACATACTTGCAATGAAACTATGGTATTGCATGGTTCCAAGTGCACTTAGAAAAATTAGCCGAAATTCATTTGTCAATTTACACTAGCTGTACGTGACTCATGATAGGTCACAGGATGGTCCAGTCTTTTGGGTTCGCAAATATCTCACCCAGTTGTTCACCCAAAATCAAAGCCAAACTTATCCCATATCCTTCCTTCATCTTTAAGCCTTGTATACAATATGTTATAGATGGAACAACTGCTGTAGCTACTCACCTTCGTCACAATTCCTTAACTACATCAAATGTGAGAAATGTATACCTGGTGTTTTGTGTGGGCTATTAGCGACAGAAACAGTTGATAAAACCCAGTAGAAGTTTCCAATCTCTAACTTGACTACGCCAATTGAAAGCCAAAAAAATCAATCAATTTAGTTGGAACTAGAACTTATCAAGATATCATGGGTAAAAAGCTAATGTTCATTTATATCATAAGTAGTATTCCGACATTCATCTGGTGCTAACTATTATAATCCATGGTTCATTCAGACTCATGCCTATCTAAGGCTTGAAACTTCTGCAGTCCATGGTTCATTCAAACTTATGCTTATCTAAGACTAAGAATTAACCAATAAATATTTGCTTATAAGTAGTCTCAGAGGTGCAATACAGCAATAACATAAATAACAATACAAAGTACTGGAAACATTATGTGGTTAGTGCAGTCACATCAATCCTAAATTTTGCAAGGACTAGACAACTATTGATCTAATTGGTTTCCAACTAATTAACTCTGTAACCAAATGTGATATCTTTTCGGATCTTAGAACTTTAGATGCTTTTCACAGAAGAACCAACCATAAAAAGAGAACACACTTCATTTAAAAAATGAAAATATATAAATGCAATTACATCACACATGCACACATATACACAGAGAGAGAAGGGGGGAGGGAGGGAGAGAGAGAGAGAAACAGAGTCACAAACATTGTGAAGGCTAAAGCATTAAATCAAACATGGGCCATAATTTCAGTAGTGGTTGTCTTTTATATTGTCAGAAAAAGGAACATAAAATATGCATAGCTAAGCCTGACAAATCTGAGACTTCATAAAACCTCTGAAATTCATGAAAAAGAACACAGAACTCATTACTCAGCAACAATTCAAAGCAATCAAGGGGGAAAATACTTAGAACTTAAACTTTCAGGGGAAAACAACCCGTAGACAAGAAATGGAGTAATAATAAATCTCAATAGTACTAACAGATAAGAGCAGTATTCATGACAGTGACATCACCCAGATTAACGTAGAAAAGCGAGCATAAAAACACGTTCACACAATGGTTTAAATAAATCCATCCCGCCCTAAAATTGGAACAAATAAAAAATAAATAAAAGTTGTCAGCAAGCATCAACAAAGTAAACCTAGAAAATACAAAGAGGAAAAAGTAGGGATGGGCAAAAAAATCGAAAAAATAAAAAATCGAACCAAATCAAACTAAGAGCTTGTTTGGCTTAGCTTAAAAGTTGGTCAAACCTGCTTTTAAACTCTTTTAGTTTATAAAAGTGTTTGACAATTTTCAAAACAGCTTTACAAAGTTAAAATTTGCTTAAAATAAGTTAAAAGTTAAAAGTAGCACCCCTCCCCCCAAGTTTCTATTTTTTAGCTTAAAAGATTATAGTTTGACAAAAAAATTTACCTTTTTACTCTAAATATTTTTGCATATTCCCAAAAATATCCCTTCTCATTATTTCAATTCAAACCATAACCAAACACTCTTCTCGCCGCGCTCTCTGTTTACAAAGCTTAGGTTCTCTTCCTCCGCTGCCATCAATGTAAGTTTCACTATTTCTTTTATTTTTTCATTAGTTTTTACTACAAAATTGTTACTAGTCTAACTTTTCTTCTTGTTTAAAGAATTGGGTACTGCAAAAATTTCATCTTAAATTATATATATAAAATTTACTTAAATAATAAGTTTTTATTGATATTGAATTAAAATATAAATTTATTTTATTTTTTTAGATAGAAAAATCTTAAAATAATCAGTTTTTTTTATAATGTTAACCGCTTGAAGTGTATTTTAGATATTTTTAATTAAAAAACTGTTTAACAGCACTTATGTGCCAAACACATCAACAACTTTGTTTCAGCTATAGCACTTTTATCCAAATACATAGTTGCTTATTTTTTAAATAAATTTTAGCACTTTAAAAAGTGTTTCGAAAGTACTTTTTAAAAGCTATTTCTTTCAGCTAAGACAAATGGGCTCTAATTTGATTTTTAGTGTCGGTATTTTGATTCTTCGGTTCTTTTTTTTTTTTTTTGAAAACTTTAGTTCTGTGGTTCAGTTCACCGTGTAAGGGTCTCGTAACCGTAGTGCACTGAAAAATCGAAGTTTTATTATATTAATAATTTAACACTTCTAAATTTTTATTTTAAAATGTTAACCCAAGCCCAACCCAATCTTAACCACTAGAAAGAAATGAAAGAAAATCATTTGGATAGTGTGCTTTTGTTGTATTCTTGATTGTTGTGTTTAACATTTGCATGTTTTTAAAGAATCATTTGCAGCTCGCATCAGTTAGTGAGTCATTTTCACTTAATAATGTTCTAATTTAACCTCTGTATTAAGTAAGTTAATTTTTTTTTAATTTTATTTGTAGATGGTGATGCTATGAATTTACAATTATCCATAAATTATGTAATATTAAAATATTGGAATAATTTATTATATACTTCTAATACGGATGAAATCATTTTTATTTTATTTTTACTTAGCACCAAACAACCGTTTTAAAAACACCAAAACAAATCAAACCAAGTTGAAAAAATCGAACTGAACCGATCTAGTTTGGTGCGAAGTATGGTGCTCATTTTTAAAAAATCCAACACTGAAAAATCGAACCGAACTTCAACAACACCGAACCGAAAAACCGAACACCCACCCCTGCCCACCCCCAGGAAGAAGGGTAATATGATAAAAAGTTAATAGCGAATCTTAAATTTGTAATCCAAAGTGATTAAATTATTACATGAAATACTGATTTGAAAACTATTTAGCTAGAGTAATTAGCATATTCTTTAAGCTTCTTACTGATCCAGTTCAAAAAGCACTTAAGTAGTCAAGCTTAACCATTCATACTTGAGACGAGAAAAAGATTAAATTGGAATGTCAAAGATTATGTCCCCTGCAACAAGCATACTATAGAGAGGTTATAATAACTTTGAGGAACTTTATTGAAAATTGTATTAGCTCAACAACAACATACCCAGTAAAATCCCAAGTGAGGTCTGGGGAGGGTAGAAAATTGTAATAGCTCAAATGGCAAAAAGGCTTATATGAAGGAAGTGCTCCAAATGTCAAAAATTATGTTTTAGATTGATCAAATAGATGTCACTCTTACAGAAACAAACCGTGCGCATTTACTGAACCAACAAAAAAAAAGGGAGATATCATGCTCGCCGTTTACTCAATCTCCATGAGTTTGGCTCATGATATCTATCGTAAAGAGGTTCAATACGTTCCTGTCTCTTGCGCTTGCTTAACTTTGTTGGGTCAGACACCTTGAAGAATCTTGGTGCCAACTCAACAAGCCATTTAGGATCTACCACGGTCACCTCGCGCATGTACTCCTTTGTTGTCATGACAAGCTCATGATAAATAACCCAGTCCGGCTGTCTTTGAAAAAGAGCACTGCTAGGATGGATGTAAACTGGCTGGTTCTCAACTAGTGTTCTATAACCCTCTTGAGGATCCTTTCTAGCAGCATGAAAAAAGAAACCTGCTCCAATAGCCTTCCGGATCTTTGTGAAATTCTTTCCAGCACTCACAACATCCAATTTATACCTGCAAGAGCAAGGAAGATCCAGAATCAAGTGGCAACCATATAAGTTTCTAACATAAAAGAGAATTGATAAACATCAGGCAGAGACATCCACAAAATAAACCCAAATCAATTAAGCTTAAGAGTTGAGAGTCAATAAAGGTTAATAAGCAAACAGTAATTAGTAGTATAGTATGGAAAAGGAATTGAAATACATACTTGTCCATGATGGAAAGCAGCTGTTTTCTAACATCCTGCGCCCTCCTAAGTGACCGTGACTGGACAAAATTTTCAAAACACCATGGACCTGAGAAGTTCTTTGCTTTCCAAGCTTCATAAACAGCAAGCAAGGTAAGATGATCACCCTCAGGCTGAAAAAATTTGGCCCTTTTCTGATCAGCCTGAGCTTGTTTTTCCCTTGGCCGGTAAAAGATGTTTCCAGTTTGAATCATAGCAATGATGGTCAAGATCTCATCACTACAGCCAAGGTCCACGCTAGCAAGAAGCATCTTGGACAAAGGAGGATCTAACGGAAATTCTGCCATTTTTCTTCCCAGTTTCGTCAGAAGCCCCTCTTCATCCAGTGCACCAAGAGTGTAAAGTTGCTCCATGGCAGATATGAGAGCCTGAGGGGAAGGTGGATCCATGAAATCAAACGACAAAAGATCGTTAATACCCATTGCTTTCATCATAAGAACCGTGTTCCCAAGATTTATCCTCTGGATTTCTGGAATCGCAGTAGGGGACATTTCACTGTGGAATGCGCTCTCAGTATACAGACGGTAGCACTTCCCAGGTCCAGTTCGTCCAGCACGTCCTGCTCGTTGCTTTGCTGATGCTTGTGAAATTGGGGTAATGACCAGTGAATCAAGCCCCTGTTTTGGATTGTAGACATTTTGCTTTGCGAATCCAGGATCAATAACATAATATATACCGTCAATTGTCAAAGAAGCTTCAGCAATATTTGTAGCAACAACAACTTTTCTCTTCCCAGGAGGGGCAGGATCAAAAATTCTGGACTGCATTTCACTGGGCAAGGCACTATAGACAGGCAGTATGATCAGTTCAGGAACATTTTTACCTAGTCCTTTCATCCTCTCATAGAGACATTGGCAGGCATAATCGATCTCTTCTTGACCAGTCAAGAAAAGGAGGATATCACCTTCAGGTTCTGTCAAGTGGATCTGCATAACAGTAATTAAAGCAGCATCAAGGTAATCACTTTCTGGCTGTTTTGTGTAGAGTATCTCTACTGGAAAAGTTCTTCCTGGGATTGTAAAGATGTTGCAGTCAAAGAAATAACCAGAAAATTTCTCTGCATCCAATGTGGCAGATGTGACAATTAGACGAAGGTCAGATCTCCTCTTCATAAGCTGCTTAAGCAAACCAAAGAGAACATCAGTGTGAATTGTTCTTTCGTGTGCTTCGTCAAGCATTATGACTGAATACTGGGATAAATTATCATCAATCAGGATCTCCCTCAGAAGCATACCATCAGTCATATATTTGATAACGGTTTCTGGCCCTGTACAATCTTCAAAACGAATAGCATAACCAACTTCTTCACCTAATCGACAACCAAACTCCTCAGCAACTCTCTTAGCCACTGACATTGCAGCCACTCGACGAGGTTGAGTACAGCCAATTTTTCCCCTCGTTGTATACCCTGCCTCGGCTAGATACTGTGTCACCTGTGTTGTCTTGCCAGAACCTGTCTCACCAATGACAACCAGAACCTGGTTATCATGGACAGCCTGAATCAGTTCTTTCTTCAATTTGTAAATAGGAAGACTCTGCCTCTGCTCCTGGAGGGATAACTTAGACCTCTGTCCAAAGGTCAAGGCTTTACCATAAGCATCCTTCTTCCATTCTGGCATGTCATAGGCAGACAAACCAACACCTCTAAGCTCCTGTGCTAAATGCCTCTCACCTGTCTCTGGCATTGGGTCTTCCCAGGGTCTGTTGAGATCCTTTGGGATGGAATCAAGCATCGTTCTCTGTTGCTGCTCCCTTACTTCTCTTCTCTCCTTTATCAGAGCTGACTGTAGTGCAGCAGCACGACTCAATGATCCTTCAGGATTTTTAAAAATTTTAACAGGGGACATATCAACTGAATAACGACTCTGCCCTTGCAAGAAAGGGGGTTCATCTTCATTCAACTCAACCTCAAGCTCTTCTTCAGCACCTTCTTCCTGATATAGCATTCCGTCCCCTTCTTCGTCAAACATGGGATGTTCCTGCATCCCCAAAACACCTGCAGCAATAAGTTGTTTTGCTTCCCACTTTTCAGGTGAACTCATCCTCCTCAGCGGTCTACGTGATGGAAGTACATCCTCCTGCTCTGTAATCCTGATTCCTGACAGGCCAATCCTGGTCTTAGATCCGTCACCATTCATGGTTGAAGGATTAGTTGTCAATCCATCGCCGCCTACGCTCTTTTTCAATGGCAACAGATCCTTTCCTGTATTCTGATCAACATCTCTCATTGACAAACTCAGCTTCTGCCCACTAATAGAGATAACCTTCACAAAAACTTCCTGGTCACGCTTTACTAAATCTTTGGCATTAGTGACCCTTCTAGTAGCAAGTTGTGAAACATGCACCAAGCCTTCTTTCCCTCTAAAATCATTCAGCTGAACAAAACAACCAGAATCCATCACCCTTGATACCCTCCCCTTGTATACTGCATACAACTCTGGCTCATCCATGTGATGCCTCGATTTTCTCCTATCTATCCGATCGTCATCCCTGTCTTGCTCATACTCATCTCTCCAACCTTTTGCATATGCATCAAAGTCTTTATCCCTGTCTCTGTCTCTGTCTCTGTCTCTGCGCCTTTCCGTAGTCCTGCGTTCAGCTCTACCATCATTATAATCATCCCTATCTAGATCCCTATCTCTACCCCTATCCCTATCCCTGTCTCTACCCCTTTCTCTTCTATAATCTCGATCCCTATCTTGCCTCCTAGTGTGTTCTTCTTCCTCCTCATCTCTCCTCTTACTCTTGGCTTCCAACTCAATCTCCTTTTCCAATTCCTTTATTCGTTCTCTATTATCTCTTATCTTCAGGGCGGAAAACTCGGAGTCATTATCATCCTTGTTCAAATCCTTGTTGTCGGACTTAGACGTCGATTTAGGAGGCAAAATAGCATGGATTATAGTTAACAATGTTCTAACGAAATAATCAGGCATTTCAGCACCATTTTCTTTCAATTTGGCATCAAATTCATCTACTGTTAAGCAATTTCTACCAAGTTCAGTTATAAATTCAGCTAAAACCTTATCACCAAACCCTAAATGTGCCTCCAATTCAGAACATACCTTAGAAATTAGAGAGAAGTATTCCAATTTCTCCAACTCATTTTCTTCAATGTCCGCTCCCATCCTTCAAAACGATATTGACTAGCCGCTTAGGGTGTCACTGATCTAAGGGATTATGTCTTTCCTGATTTTCTTTCTACTGCTATACAATTCTACAAAGGAAGTAACCAGGCATCGCCGACAGCCGACCTCACATATATAATATTAAGGGTAGTGTGGTCATTTCGGATGAAATGATTTGGAATGTGAAATTTGGGTTTTCCGTTTATTCTTAGTATAGGTGCCCGCACGTTGTACTTATATATTTAAAATTAATAATAATATTTTAATTTAAAAGCAACTAATGTATATTATTATTGAGTAAGAGAAGAACATATATAATCATATATGGTATATTTATTTTATATAAACATTTGATAATAAAATTGTATCCTAATCTATATGCAACGAGGATATAATCTTCAAAGACATTAAATATCATTTTAACAACTTCTCCTATTCCTAATATAACGAAGATTAATAACATACATGGGGTGTGTTGAATTGATATTTATGCTAATTAATTAAATTTTAAATTCATAGATCAAACTTGAATCTAGTATTAAAAATAATGACTTTATTTTTTGCAATTTAAATATAATTTATAAAGCATAATATGACCTTTCGCGTACTCCTCCTCTCTAATCTAATCTTATAAAATTTAAAAAATCATTTAATCAAATATAATTTCATTAAATAACAACTCACAACAAAATGAATTTCAAAAAAATTATTTTTTATATAAAAGATATTAAAACTGAAAAATCAAGTATTATTTTAGTGTTGACTTATGGCACTATTTTTTTAAATACAGGTTTGTAAAATTTTAAATACATTGTTCTAAAAACAAAAATTAATATAATAATTAGATTGAGGATTTAAAACTTCAGAATTTAGTCGTATTATATCATATAGTCAAAGAATTGTATAAGAAGAAGTAGCTCAACTTCAACAATTATTGTAGAGATACTTTAAAATGAAGGAATGTTTAAAAACAATTTGTTAGTTATCATATTTCCAAAGCTAAGGTGGCAAGCTTACTTTCATAGACTCTTAAATGAAAAAGGAGAAGAGATATTGAGCTGCGTGAGTTGGCACACTCTGATAGTAATCGAGATTTTGGTTATTGCAGGCGGTTCAGAGTTAAGAAGGTTAAATGTGTTATTAGTAGGATGAAGAGAGCGAGGGCGATCGGACCTGATGGGATTTTGGTAGATTTTTGGAAGAACATGGTCAAGGATGGTATAAAGTGGATGACTAGACTGTTCAATGCTATTATGAAGACTGCCAAGATGTCCGATGAATGGAGGAGGAGGACAATGGTTTCATTGTATAAAAACAAGGGTGATATTCAAAATTGTAACAATTACAGGGATATCAAGTTGTTAACTCATACTATAAAGGCTTGGGAGAAGTGGTGAAGATGAGGGTGAGAAAAGAAGTGTCTATTTCAGAGAATTAGTTCAATTCATACCGGGCCGTCAACCATTAAAGCAATTCATCTTGTTCGGAGTTTAGTAGAGAAATATGGGGAAAGAAAGAACGGCCTTCATATAGTGTTCATTGATCTCAAGAAGGCCTATGACTAAGGGTGAAAGGGGACCGATTTTTCTCTATTCCAATCCGGTCTGATCAGATTCCGGTTGAACCGGTAAGGAATCGATAATATATGGTACCGGAATGGACATGAATTTTTTTACTAGTAAAATCAATTCCGGTCCGATTCAACGGTCCAATTTTTGTCCAATAGCTATATAGCTGTTTCAGCATAAAATGAATATTAGTAGGGACTAATGTCCGAAAAATTAGGGGTGGAAGTAGTTCTACTAGAAATTAGCGCCTGGATTTAGAATTAATACTGATGATTTTACTCATGTCGATGAAACTTCTTTTATGTCATCTCCTAATGTTATAGAATTTGATTCTCAAAATCAAATAGACCATGAAACATTAAATAGATGTTTTAATTTTGAGGAAGATTTGTATGAAGAAGTAGAAATAGAAAATAATGAAGAAGATGAGATCCCTACTAGTCCCGTAACGAAATTACTCCCCCAACAAGATATTGTTCTCCCTACCTACGTTTACTAAAATTAGTAAAACCAAACGTTCGAAAAGATCTTTAGTTTGACAATTTTTTGTACAAAATGAGGAAAAAACTACTGTTCAATGTACAAAATGTAAAAAAATAACGAATTATTTGACTACTGGGTTGCATAGAGGGACGGGACGACTAACTACACATTTAAGAAAATGTAATCCAGAATTTGCTCATCTAGAAGCTGTGAATAGGGCTAAAAAATATGTGAACAAATAATTGAAGAATTTGTAGAAGGTTCAAATATGGTTTAAAGTGTTTTAAATATGTCTAATCCAGCTAGTCCAAGCAAATCCCGCACGTATAGTAAAGAAAAAGATCTTGAAGAATTAACAAAAATAGTTACAGTTTGTGGTTTGCCTTATAGTTTTCCTTCGCATCCCGATTTTATTCATTATATTCGAGAAATGTATAACCCACTTTTTGAAGGTTTTTCAATGAATACAATTAAAAATGTTATTTTTTTCAATATCAACTTGAACATTGTCATTATCTTCATTTCTTATTTGCTTATTTTGATCGAAAATTTTCTATTACGTCTGATAGGGTCGTAGTATTCATGGTAATGATTATTTTACTATTACTGTTCATTGGATTGATCACGATTGGAATATGCAAAAAAGAATAATAGACTATAAATATGTCAAAGAGACTAACTGTTTCTTATACAGCCTCAACTATAGGTTCTATTTTGAATTATTTTGGATTATGTGATAAAATAATGAGTTGCACTTTATACAACGCTTCTAATAATTTGAGAGCAGTTGATTTATTAAAATCGAGAATTTGTCCAATTGATGGCAATGCTTTTCATATTAAATGTGCAACACATATTTATAATTTGGTAGTAAAAGATGGTGTTCTTAATTTTGGAAATTCTTGTGAAAAAAATTAGACTTGCTTGTAATTGAATTTTTAAATCTAAAATAAAATCTAGACTTACAGAATTTAAAATGGTTGCAAAGGAGATCAACTTGAATATAGAAAAGTTCCAAGAGATGTTTCTACTAATGAAATTCTTTATTTGAAATGTTTAAAGTTGCTTATGTTTATCAAGATCCGATACAAAAGTTTTTTAATGCTCACAATTCAGATACTAATTTAAAACTTTGTAAAGAAGATTGTGAAGAGACCAAAAATCTTATTGAAATTTTAAAAGTTTTTTATATTGCTACAAATGTTATTTCTGGTCAATATTATACAACTATTTCTTCTATTTTAGTAAATATTTGTGTTGTTTCATCTCAATTTGTAAAATATAAAAGAAAAGATAAGTTTAGAGAAACAATATATTTTATGATTGAAAAATTCAAAAGATATTTTCCTATTTCTCCAATTTATTTGACTGTTACTTTGTTTAATCTTTCTTACAAATTAAAAAGTGTTGAAAAATTTTGTGCTAATTTAGAAATTAAACCTGATGAATTTCCTAGTGTTGAAGATTGTAAAAGTAGTATAATACCAAAAGTTAAAAAATTATATGATACATATAGAGCCATGGAAAGAAATGCTCCACTAGTTGCACCTTCATCTTGTAAACATAGAAAAAATGATTTAGATGATATGGTGGATGATTATCTTGGTCTTGAAACTTCTAGTAATAATGATTTTATTGAATATATTAACTAGGGACTGGAAAAAATTAGGGACGAGAATGGAGAACCTCAATTATTGTTGTGGTAGAAGAATCGTGGAGAACAATTTTTGAAACTTGTTAGAGTTGTTTGAGATGTGCTAGCAATTCGAGCGTCATCGGCAGCTTCAAATCAAGCTTTTAGTGTAGTGAGAAATCAAATTGAAAATCATCGATACTCACTAGCAAAGGATAGTTTAGAAATATCAGTGTTGTTTAGGGATTGGATCAATGTCGAAAGAAGGAGTTTTAAATTGCCAAAATTATCCCCGCAAGTGGAAGATGAAATTGATGAAATGCTTGGAGAGAATAATGATGATGGCATGGAAGAAATGGAGGAACAATGACAAATGCAACTTCCAGAAAATCTTTCTCGAGAAATGATAGATAGTTTACGACGAAAAATGTCTGTGCGTTACAATTACAGATATTAGTATAATATTAGAGACCTAGTTCAAGCGGAACCCTTCATAGAAGGTGGTTGTGTAGATTAGGTACTCTAACTTTTTTTATTATTCATAATTGTACAATTTTATTTATTTGAAATTTTGAATAAATATACGGCTTTTTTTAAAAAAATTGAAAGTTTAAAGTTTTTATTATTGTATAACTTTTATAATAATTATATTATTAATAGTTAATAACTGTTTATAGTAATAATAAGGTAGTAAATATATGAAATAATATATATAATACAAGTTAATAACTTAACATTAAAAAAACTTAGAAATTTCTTAAGCTTATATAACTTGTAGTAGTAAGTTATAATTTCTTATTAAACTTATAACTTGTAAGTTTTAAGTTACAACTTACAATTTTCAAGTTTCAAGTTTCAAAATT
>JAPFFP010000099.1:2411501-2422263 GCA_026153255.1 Solanum medicagineum
GAGAACTCAATCAAAGGTAAATGATCATCCCAATTACCTTTAAAGTCTATCACGCAAGCTCTCAACATATCTTCCAAGGTTTGTATAGTCTGCTATGCTTGCCCATCTGTCTGTGGATGGAAAGTTGTGCTAAGATTTACCTTCGTACTAAGCCCTTTCTGAAAGGACTTCCAAAACTATGTTGTAAACTGAGGTCCTATGTCTGAAATAATTGATATAGGGACCTCGTGCAGCCTAGCAATCTCCTTAAGATAGAGTCTAGCATAATCCTCAGCTGTATCAGTCGTCTTGACAAATAGGAATTAAGCTGACTTGCTTATTCTGTCTACTATGACCTATATCGAATCATGTTGTCTACGGGATCGAGGTAAGCCTGTTAAGAGGTCCATATTAATCATCTTCCATTTCCATTCCCAAATCTCTATGTTCTGGGCTACACCACAAGGCCTTTGGTGCTCAACCTTAACTTGCTGGTAGTTTGGGCATCTAGACACGAACTCTGCAATGGCCTTCTTCATACCACCCCACCAATAGACTTCTTGCAAATCTCTATATATCTTTGTTGCACCAGGGTGAATAGAGTATCTGGCATTATGAGCCTCAGCCAAGACTTTATCTGTAATACCGTCAACATTTGGCATACACAACCTACCTTGGTATCTCGGGACACCATCTCCCCCTTTTGAGAACATTAATACTTTCTGCTTCTGAACATCTTCCTTCAACTGGAGGAGAATGGGATACCTGTCTTGCTTTTCTTTCACTTCTACCACCAAAGATGACTCTGACCCATTTCTGATAATGGCTCTACCTTTGTCAGAATCTTCAATCTGCACCCCCAAACGGGCTAGTGTGTGAACCTTCTTAGCTAACTCTTTCTTTTGATCCTCAACATGGGTTGTGCTCCCCATGGTCATCCTGTTAAGAGCATCAACAACCACATTAGCTTTACCTGGATGATAGAAGATACTCATATCATAGTCTTTCAGCATCTCCAAGCATCTCCTCTGTCTCAAATTTAGCTCCTTCTCGCCAAACACATACTGCAAACTCTTGTGGTCCGTGAATACATCCACGTGCCCACCATATAGATAGTGTCTCCAGATCTTCAAAGCAAACACCACTGCAGCAAGCTCAAGATCACGAGTTAGGTAATTTTTTTCATGAATCTTAAGTTGTCTGGAGGCATATGTTATCACCTTACCTCTCTGCATTAATACACAGCCCAAGCCAACTCTGGAAGTATCACAATAAACCACGAAATCATCAACTCCATCTGGTAGGGATAAGACAAGAGCATTGGTCAGCCTGATCTTCAACTCTTGAAAACTCTTCTCACAAACTTCTGACCACTCGAAATTAGTTTTCTTCTGAGTCAGCTTAGTCAAGGGGGCTGAGATAGAGAAAACCCCTTTACAAACCGTCTGTAGTACCACGCCAAGCCCAAGAAACTCCTTATCTCTGTGGGAGTTGTGGGCCTTGGCCAATTCTTTACTGCTTCAATCTTTTAGGAATCAACTTGGATACCCTCACCAGACACAATGTGCCCCAGGAATGCCATAGACTCCAACCAAAACTCACACTTAGAAAATTTAGCATGTACTTGTTGATCCTTAAGTGTCTGAAGGATAACTTTAAGATGGTCTACATGCTCCTCCTTACTATGGGAGTAGATCAGGATATTGTCTATGAACACAATAACGAACATATCTAGGTACGTTCTTAACACCCTGTTCTTAAGATCCATGAAAGTTGTTGGTGCATTTGTCAACCCGAAGGATATGACCAAGAACTCATAATGGCCATATCGTGTTCTGAAATCTATCTTAGGAATGTCTTTCTCTTTAACTTTAAGTTGATGATACCCAGATCTAAGATCTATCTTGGAAAAACAGGTAGCACCCTGAAATTGGTCGAATAAGTCATCAATTCTAGGAAGAGGATATTTGTTCTCAATGGTGACCATGTTCAATTGACGGTAGTCTATGCACATCCGAAGAGAACCGTCCTTTTTACGCACGAAAATGCTTGGTCTAATGAAACCCTTATCTAAAAGATCTTTTAGCTGCAACTTTAACTCTTTTAGCTCTTAAGGAGCCATACGGTATGGAGGAATAGATATGGGCTGAGTATCTGGAAGAGTGTATATCTCCCTATCAGGAGGGACTCCGGGAAGATTCTCGAGAAAAACTTCTGGGAACTCATCCACAACTGGAACATACTGCAGAGATGGTTCCTCGGCATGAAAATCCTGAACTCTAAGTAGGTGATATATACACCCTTTGGAGATTAACTTTCTAGCTTTGAGATATGATACAAACTGACTTTTAGGAACGACTAAGTTACCCCTCCACTCTAAGACTAGTTCATTAGGAAACTGAAATTTGACTACTCTGGTTCTGCAATATATGGAGGCATACCCAACATGAAGCCAATCCATGCCTAGGATGACATCAAACTCTACTATATCTAACTCTACCAAGTCAGCTACAATAGTCTTATGATAAACAGAGACTAGACAATCCCTATAGACTCTTAGGGCTAAAATAGACTCTCCAGTAGGGGTAGAGACATTGAAAGGCTCACAAAAGCATTCTAGACTATCACAAACTTCACAGCTACAAATGGGGTTACAAATGACAATGTGGCTCCTGGGTCTAATAATGCGTATACATCATAAGTAAAGTTTTTTAGCATACCCGTAACCATATATGGTGAGTTCTCCTACTCTTGTCTGGTGCCCATGGCATACAAGCGGTTTGTGCCCCCACTTGTCCTTGCTGTAGTACCCCTATGAGGTGGCTTACCCTGTGGTGCTGAAGAAACTGTCTGTGACCTGGTATCTCTCATATTCTGCTTCCCCATAGGACAATCCTTTAAGAAATGCCCTACCTGACCACACTTGAAGCAACCATTCATGCCCACAAGGCACTCTCCGGGAAGAGACCTACCACATTTACCACAAGTAGGATAGCAGTTTGGTCCTTGAGCTACGCTACCCTGTGACTGGCTACTCGAAAACCTATGGTGCTGTGATCCGTACTCATTCCTGACCCTTGGTGCAGGTGCACTGGCGGATGAAGATGCTGATCTGACTATCTTAGGTTGGAAAGATAAGTGACCTCCAACTCTAGTCCCTCTCTTGCCTGACTCCTGGCTTGATGTCGTGGCCTTCTTGCTCTTGAAATCCTCCATATCTTGCATCTTCTCTGCTGCACATATGTCATCAAATGGGTTATGTCCATATCTCCAATCAACATCGCGTTCCTGCCCTCGCTCTTAGTCATTTGAGAGAGCCTGGATACGAAGAGATCCATCCTAGTACGCATATCTGCCACCATAGCTGGAGCATAACGGGACAACTGAGTAAACTTGAGGCTGTACTCCCGTACACTCATATTCTCCTGCTTCAAGTTCAAAAATTCTCTTACCTTAGCCTGCCTCATCTCTCTGGGAAAGTATTGTCCTAAGAAGGCCTCCTTAAACGCTGCCCAAGTAACTGCTGGCACCCCATCTGCCTTACTCCCTTTCCATTGGTCAAACCAGAGTCTAGCTACCCCCTTAAGCTGATAGGCAGCCAACTCAACCCGCTCAACATCAGCTATACACATCACCTGAAACACTTTCTAAAGTTCCTCAATAATATTCTCAAGATCCTCCTTCACATCAAACCCCGTGAACTCTAGTGGATTCATCCTCAGAAACTCTCTAACTCTGGCGATATCTGCCCCATCATTCCTACCATCTCCCTAGTGACCTTCTTGAGTAGCGACTGCCTGAGCCGAAGTATGAATGGCCTGGCGAAGCTCAGAATTAGTAATATCTACCTATTGTGGAGGCTCCACAGGCACTAGGCCTCTGAGTTCCTCCGGAATAAGGCCAGGATGGTTTAGGTTCCTTCTGGCTGGGCGTCCTCCACCCCTAACTGGTCCGTTAACTTTGTGAGGAGGCATGATCTGAAAAATACGGCGTGAACGCATGAGTTAGAATGGACTTCATAGAGATATACTCTGATGCACGAGACAAGGAATGACAAGTAATGATGACACTTTCTAATATCCCGTAGCCTTCCTATTATAGATATGGCACGCTTCACACCCATAATACGGACTCTAACGGACACAGTTCCATAGACTCCCTAGGACTCTTGAACTTTGTGCTCTGATACCAAATTTGTCAAGCCCCGAGCCTACACCCTGGATGTGGCCGGCACTCGAAAACCATTTCTGGCCCCAAGAGTACTACTTGGCCTGGCACTTACTTAGCAAAAGACTTAACAATAGTGAAAAAGGGATAAATAGAAGCAACCTACTACTTTAGAAATTGTTGCATAAGCTGAATATAAAACTCAAAATCAACATCTGAAATATACTGGAACTAAAGTACTGACTCATGATCTATGGAACCTCTACTAAACCTATTTGAAAAGACTATTGGGACAGGCCCTAAGTAGCCAGAACTAAAAATAAAAGCTGAAATGAGATACAATAACTTAAGAGCCTCTGACTGAGAAGAGGCCTCACCAATTGGCTGGAAGCTATCTAGTCCTCAACGAAATGGCTACTGAGGAGCTCTGTCACCTGCGTCTGCATCATAAAATGATGCAAGTCCTAAGGACGTCAGTACGTGGAATGTACGGTATGTAAGATAGGCAAAATATTTAATAGGGATATCATAATGCATCTCAAAAGACATAATCATAATACATAAGTGAAGTAGCAATAATCATAAGGCTTGTATGCTGAAAATGACATGCTGAAAATTGATAAGTAAAACTTAGTTCTTAGCTTGGGGAGTTTTTCTAACTGAGAACCATCACTATGAGTTTTGTGGTGATACAAATCTTGCGTAAGTTGCCAGAGTCGTCCCGTACTTTACCGAGGTAGGGGACGAATAACTAGAAGAGTGGATCCATCCCAAAGCTGGGCCATCTCAGTGGCTAAAGAAGAATGTACTATAGTTCAATCCTATCCCATGCTGTATACATAGTTTATGAGTTTGAGTAATTTATTCTACTCTCACCCATATTGGTGCGCAATACTACTCCCAAAATACATTATAAGCTCATACTCATATGATCATAAATCCTTGAAATTTGGCTTTCTTGGGGACTTAGCCCAGCTTATTACTTAGCTTTCTCAACAGAAATCTTTAACTTTACTGTAACTACTATCTTTACGTACTTTCAATCATGCTAGATTACTCAACTAAAATATCAAGAAAATCTTCAAGAAAATCATTCTTTAATATATAATTTACTCGGCTAAAATGCAAGAATGGTTCAAGAAAGGAATTCTTTAACTAGTCTTGAGTTATAAGTTTTATTGGTGTTCATGAAACCCACATGAATTCATAGGAAATCATTTATAACTTTAAAATCTTAGAATCAATACTTTCATAACAATTAAAGAATCAAGAGTCATCATCATTCAATCAAGAATCTATGCATATGTAGGAAAATTTACTAAACTTTATAAGGTTTTCATGAAATTAATCTAAGCCAAGACTTGAGACTTCTGGAATGAAAACTAGGTTATACTTTTCTAAAATATTCTAAAAATAGTGATTTTAGAGTGGTCTTGCATACCTTGGAAGGAATTCTTGGAGAATTTGAAGAATCCTTAAGCCCTACTACCGAATCTTGAATTCTTGAGCGTAAGTTTCTTGAGAGAGTTTCTTATTTGAACGTATGAATGAAAAATAATACATTTTTGAACTCAATTCATATTAAAAACTGACTTAATTTAGGATATGGGGTGTGAGAAATGTCAATTTTACCCCTCCCCATTAAAAGACAAAAGTTGCTCCGAATTTACACTGGTGCGCGACGCACACTAGTGTTAAGTTCAACTTTTTTCGAAATTCTCAACTTTTCACCAAATTCGAAAAAATCACATAGTGTGGATCCACGTTCTATCCGCGTCGCGGAGAGGACGGGAAATTTTGAAAAAAGATAATTCGCATTTTTTTGTATTTTTATCGAGTCGAGACCATTTTCCGACTCGATTTTTCGCACTGATCGCAAATTCGATCTCGAATTTACAAACGAAGGAAGGGAAGACACGTTACGTGCAAGGTCAATTTTAGGGGTATTTTTATCATTTCACTAGGTGTTACAGGACAAGTCTTACAGTCGTATGTTGTGTGACAGATCGTCTTTCAACTAGTCATTCAACATCCAGAAAGTTGACTTTTGAGTTATCAACATACAGGCCATGATCTACGGGCCGTGGAATGATATACAGTCTATAGACTACCTCGTACATGGGCTTCAGACTTAGGAAAAATTACCAAGTCACAAGGGCACCTACATGGCCGGTTGGACTAAAAAAATGAAGTATCCAGGCTCCGTTTAGCAAAAACCCAATTTGCTATTCATATTTTTCTTCGTAAAGAGATCCTAATTGTCAAGCAAAGTTATCTCAACTCTAATAAATATTTGTATAAAATGAATTATCTACGGGCCATAGTTTATTCTACTAGCCATAGGTTGCCTTCATGGTTTCCTCCAGTGACTTTTCTAAATCATTTTTTTTAGTTTTCTCAGGGCATTTATTCAGACTAGGGACGGGATGAATTTGGGAGTGCTACATTAACTATATCAGATGGCTATTTGAAGTGTTTTTCAATGATAATTATCCTCTATAAATGGTTGATGGGTTGAGTTGGGTTAGAATTAATTCTCCCATCAGAGGGTTAATATGAGTGCCGCTTATGATGGGTCAGAACCATGATATAGAAAAATTTATGCCTTCTATATATCAAACATAGTATAAATTTTATACCAAATTTAATTCTGGAATATCTCACCTTTATTACATCCAATTTGAATTTTATTCCATGTCCTAAATGCAATAAATTAATTCAAAAATTATAATCTCGTGACTATAGTCCTAGACTTTGTTCACGTACCAAACGATCCCTTAATATCGTATTCTAGAATTAATTAACAGTGTATCAAACGTCAAAATGCTGGGGCTAGAAGTCGAGGCATGTCAATGTCAAAGTAGTCTTTATTGTTGGCCTGTCATTTTGCTAATGCTTCAATGGAAATGACAACCAAAAAGTTTATAGACTATCATCTTATTATTTTCTTTATGAAAAAAACGTGGAACCCTCATCACTTTGTAAATAATTGTGATACCAGGTACATATTTTACGTGCATGTCAAAATTTTGTGCTTGCTCAAACACCTTTACAAAATGTATATGAGATTCAAGTATCACAAAATATTGCTAAGCTATTTTTGTAACAAAAATCATTCAACTTTCTTTAAATATTACATCATATCATATACTTTTTTTTTCTTTTTTTTGCAATACTACAATTATTGAATCCTATCTTAAGTATCATATAAATATCTCTTTTGTTTCCTTCGGATGACTTTCTATAAAATATCTAAGAAAAATTAAGCAACTTTTTGGTTACAATTTACAAAAATGATTAGTAATTTTTGTTATTCTCAAGTTGATTGTTTTTTTATCTATATATAAAAAAAATCGCTTAATAATTTTAGTGCAATAAAATCAAAGTTACGTGACCATTTATGACATCAATCCATTCATTGATTAGAAAATTAAAAGCGTATTTTACTGTTATTTTTGTCCTCCAATTTACTCTTCTTTGAATAACTCAAAAAGATATGTTCAATTCCCTGTCCAAGAAGGCAAGAAACACACCATACCAGCTTTCATCTATACTATAGAGAAAAAGTATAGAAGTGAATTAATTTTAACTTTGGCCAAAAATTTTCATATTTTAGAGGTTTAGGAATTGCATGTAAGACTTGTCAAACAGGTGGGTTGAGTTGAGAATGTTAAATAGGTTGGATTATAATCCGCTCAAATTTATTTTGGGCTCAAATGAGCTGAAATTCGAATTGGTCATAACCAGCTCAATCTCAATAAAACATATTATTATTTAGTTTTTACAACGACAATTTGTATTTCAACTAAAATAAAAAATTACAAATAGATGAATAACATAGAAAATATATAATAGACATAAAACATACATTACATCAATACAAGTAAAGAGTCTTAGATCGAGTTGAAATTGAAGATTAAATTGCGCTCAATTGAAGATTCGTTCAAACTAGGTTAAAGTTTGAATAGATTGAGATTGAACCCAATTCAAATTATCTTAAGGCTAACTCACTTGTATTTAGGATTATTTTAACTACACATTTTCACCCACTAATAGACATACCCCAACTTGATAGCCCTTTTTGTTAAAGTCGTACAACATTAGCCGCTACTTTTTAGGTTGACTAAGTCTGTAGTATAGCTATGTTTTAGCTTTCAGTTAGGACTTTGTTATTTTTATCTTGAGATATAGTCTCTGTCGTAGTACTGCAGATGTAGTTCCTTAAGTTTAGGAGAACTTGTTTAGTGGAATCACAATAGTGGTTTAGTGGGATAATGACTCTATGAAATATGCATGTAAGCCTATATATAAGGCTACTAAGCGTATTGAGTAAAATTGCAAATCCTAATCATATTTTTCTTGTCTTTTGTTTCTCCTGGTAATTTTACTTTCAACTATTTGAGTTTTCAATTTTGTTGAGTTCCGAGCCAGGTTCTTCGGGAAATCACTTACCGTAGCTTTTCCTGATTTGTCTTAGTTGTCCCTTTCTTTACTATTGACACAATGACAGACCTACAAGCTATGAGCGGTATGAGAAAGCTTAACAACAGTAGCTATAGTACATGGTCCACTTGCATAATGTCTTATATGCAAGGGCAAGATCTATGGAAGGTTGTGAACGGCAGCGATGTCACACAGTCAGAAGCAAAAGATGCACATGACATGTTGCGTAGGTGGAAGATAAAAGCAAGAAAAGCTATGTTTGCTCTGAAGACAACAATGGAAGAGGATATGCTAGAGCACATACGAGATGCTACCACACCAAAGCAGGCATGGGATACCTTTGCCAAGCTATTTTAAAAGAAAAACAATATGACACTCCAGCTCTTAGAGAGCGAATTACTCTCAATAGCATAACACAACATGACAATTGCACAATACTTTCATAAGGTGAAGATGTTACTTCGAAAGATTTCAGAATTAGATCCACAAGCTCCAATTGGAGAGACGAGAATGAAGAAGATCATTATCGATGGTCTAATGCCTGAATATAGAGGCTTTATTGCTACTATAAAGGGATGGAAAAATCAGTTGTCACTTGTGGAATTTGAGGATTTGCTAGCAGGACAGGAAGCCTTGGCAAAGCAAATGAGTGGAGTTTCACAAAAAGGCGAGGAGGAAGCACTCTACGTCAACAAAAGCATAGGAAACTCCAAGCAGTACAATGCAGGTGGATCCAAAAGAAATGATGATAAGGCAAAAAATCATCAGGGAGAGGGAAGTTATCATCCAGAGGGAGCTTCAAAGAATCAATGGGGCAAAAACAAGAGGTTTGAAGGGAAGTACCACAACTGTGAAAATAAGGGTCATAAAGCAAAGTTTTGTTGGTTCAATAAAAGGTTTGTTGAGAGCAATGTTGCTGTCACTTCTGGCCCAAAGGAAAATAGTGATGATGTCTGGGATGCTGAAGCACTCTTTGCTGTTAAATAAGAGGAGCTAGCCTTTATAGTAACAACCTCTAAACAGATTGACGACGAGAATGACTGGATTGTTGATTTCGGATGCTTAAACCATATGACTTGCGATAAGGAGAAGCTGCAAAACCTGTCCGGGTACAAGGGAAGCCGTGAGATGGTGACAGCCGATGACACAAAATTATCGATAGCTCAGATTGGTAAGGCTATAGTGTCTCCAAATAATTATTGTCATCTGATGCTGCTCCAAAATGTGTATCATGTACTAGTTATGAAGAAAAATCTTCTTTCGGTAGCATAATTAACATCTTCAGGTCACTTTGTTCTATTTGGTCCACAAGATGTAAGGATATTTCATGATCCGGAGATTAAAGAAGAGTCAATAATGAAAGGACAAAGATTGAATTTTGTCTATGTAATGTCGGCAGAAATCGCATATATCGACAAGACAAGGAAGAACAAAACTGCAGACTTATGGCATATGTGGTTGAGGCATGTTAGCTACTCAAAACTTAGTGTCGTGATGGAAAAGTCAATGTTGAAGGGTCTTCCCAAACTTTCAGTAAGGAGATATGTGATATGTGCAAGTTGCCAGTATGGTAAAGCACATCAGCTTCCATATGAGGAGTCCAAATATAAGGCTAAGGAACCATTAGAGTTAATTCACTCAGATGTGTTTGGACCTGTCAAGCAAGTCTCTGTTGGCGAGATGAAATATATGTTGATCTTTATCGATGATTTTTCTAGGTACATGTGAGATTATTTTTTAAAGGAAAAGTCTGATACATTATCAAAATTCAAAGATTTCAAAAAGGCTGTTGAAGGAGAAATTGGTAAGAAAATTCTTTCCCTGCGAGCTGACAATGGTGGAGAATATACCTCATATGAATTTGATGATTTTCTTCGAAAATGTCAAATAAATCATCAATTTACATGTTCAAATACGCCACAACAGAATGGCATAGCAGAAGGTAAAAATAGACACCTAGCAGAAATTTGTTGGAGCATGCTTCATGCAAAAAGTGTTCCTCGACAATTTTGGGCGGAAGCTATGAAGACTACAACCTTTGTAATCAATAGACTTCCTCAACAAAGGTTAAGTTTTCTTTCACCTTTTGAGAAGGTTGTTGATTCTTGCCTAAAAACAAATTGGATTATAAAGGAAAAACACATGTTAATTTGTTAGTCAACAAATTAATGTG
>JAPFFP010000099.1:2422363-2434851 GCA_026153255.1 Solanum medicagineum
CGCTGTTTGGCATTCTTAAATGCATTTGAAAGAACTGTTCCCATACCAAACATCATACTCTTACTGAGTGTTCTGCGCCTAATAATTTGCCAATAATATCATCGGGGAAAGCTTCGGATTCATTGGATTGAGCCATATTCAACTCAATTTGTTTCTACAATAGATAAATTATTAGTCAGTAAATAAAACTTATGGTTCTGAATCCCTTCCAGAATTACAAAAGTATGACAACTTTACATTTACCCCGATAATTCTTGCTTCATTTGCAAATGATCCACCTTTCCTTTTGAGTTTCAAGGTACATTTTTCCTCGACTTGACTTTTCTCCAGTTTCCAAAAACTAAGAAAGAATAGCATTAAACAAATAGTGATAGAACATTAAATTAGAGAAAGAAAAAGATGAAAATGAGTAAGTTCATATGCATACTATCTCATGACGTCTTTTTGCTAGTGATTTTGAACCACCAATATATGCAATTTTTTGCTTGCTTCGAATTTTTTTGTTCTTTACACAACGTGCCTACCAATA
Source organism: Solanum medicagineum (assembly GCA_026153255.1). Lineage (NCBI taxonomy): Eukaryota > Viridiplantae > Streptophyta > Magnoliopsida > Solanales > Solanaceae > Solanum > Solanum medicagineum. The sequence continues at coordinate 2,422,893 of JAPFFP010000099.1, forward strand.
GAAGTAATTGCAGTTAGAAAGTTAAACTACTATTTACTTAAAAATAAGAGTAAGCTTGGTTAGAGAGAAAAAATCTCACAATTTGTTGAGAATATTAGAGAAAAGTAGTTAATAGTTTGTTAATTGTTGATTAGCAGTTGAATGGATAGTTGAAATTTGCTAGAGGGTTAATTCAATCATTAGCCAGTGTATATATTTGTATACTTCCTCTGCTAGTAAAAACTTAACTTTTAGAAATGAAATATCAGAAGTGAGAAGTACTCTCTCCTCAACTGAGTGCTCTTCTTCTCTTCTTCTCCATATTCCTTCTTTACCTTCTCTTTGTCACTCTTTTCTCTGTTGCAGCTGATTTTATCATGGTATCAAAGCAGGAATTGATTTGGAACTGAAGAAATCGCAGAGTTCGTTTTGAAGTCGAAACCCTAAGTCGAAGACGGTCGAAGCTAAGACGACTCGATAATGGCGGAAATTGGAGAAGTCGAGGCTGGAAGAAGAACCGCTAGGACAAATGCAACGATTGATGTGAATCATCCTCTTTTCCTACAGTTGTGCGACACTCCAGGTAGCTCCTTGATTTCTTTTCAACTCACTGGCCCTGAGAACTATGCTCTGTGGAGCAGATCCATGAGGATTGAACTGGTACGGAAGGGCAAAATGGGTTTCGTTGATGGAAAACACACGAAGGATAAATTTGAGGCATCGCTTCACGATCTGTGGGAAAAGGTGAACGCTATAGTATTGTCGTGGATTATGAATTCAGCGGGTAGTGATCTGGTTAGCTGTGTAGCGTATGCCTCTAATGCATGCACTGTTTGGAGTGATTTGAAGGAGAGATTTGATAAGAAAAATGGATCTAGGGTTTTCCATCTACATAAGGAGATTGCGACATATGCACAAGGAATCTCATCTATTTCGAGTTATTTCACTAAGTTGAAAGACCTGTGGGTGGAATACGACTCGTTAGTTCCCTGTCCTGGTTGTGAATGCTCAGAGTCGAGGAGGTATGTGGAACATTATCAGTATCAGCGTTTACTGCAGTTCTTGACAGGTTTGAATGAGACATATTCACAAGGGAGAAGCCAAATACTGATGATGATACCTGTTCCTAATATCAACAAGGCATATGCAATGCTGATATCCGAGGAGAGTCAACGAAATTTGGGGAAATCTGTTGAGGACTCAAGTGGCATAGCTTTGTTTAGCCACAAGGTGGGAGCAAATCAACACAAACCTGGAGAATATTCAATGAAGGGAAGTTAGTTCAATTCTAGTTCTGGTTCAGGTTATCATGATAAAGGAAATAGTAAGGGAAGAAATACTCATTTGTTTTGTGAGTATTGTAAGTGGAGAGGACATACAAAGGAAACATGCTACAAGATTCATGGATATCCAACAGACCATAAGTACAAAAGGAGGTACACAACCAGTGCAGTAGTGAATATAACCAATGCAGTAGTGAATCCTTCACAGCCAGAATCCTCCCAGGCTACATACAGCTCAAACTAAGGAGGTGGAATGATGCTTACTCAAGAACAATATGACCAGATTTGAAACTGCTCCATAAGGAAATGCCTCCCAACTCAGAAAAATCAGGAATGCATCAAATTTTCTTAGCCACCAACAGTGCAGCCTTTAGGAAATGGATAATAGATTTTGGGGCTTCCAATCACATGGTACATAATAAGGAGCTGCTATATGGAGTCAGTCAGATCACTAAAGAAAATATTAAAAGAGTATACTTACCAGATGGTAATGCATTAGACATAGCATGTGTTGGAAAGTGCAAACTAGACAAGAGAGACACCATCACCAATGTGCTGTGCGTTCCTGAATTTAAGCACAATTTGCTGTTAGTATCCAAATTAACCTGAGATTTACAGTGTGCAGTCATTTTTTTCCCTAATCTCTGTGTTATGCAGGATCTGTCCAGTGAAGTAGGGAAGGGGATTGGTAAAGAAGTTGATGGCTTGTACAACATTCAATTACCAGTGATGAAAGAAGATAGCACTAGAATAATCAGTGTCAACTCAATCAATAAAGGCACTATAGATAGGCTGAAGACCTAGAAATCTGGCACAAAAGGCTTGGACATACTCCCATCAAAGTACTACACCATTGTCCTGGATTATGAATTCAGTGAGTAGTGATCTGGTTAGCTGTGTAGCATATGCCTCTAATGCATGCATTGTTTGGAGTGATTTGAAGGAGAGATTTGATAAGGAAAATGGATCTAGGGTTTTCCAGCTACATAAGGAGATTGCAACATATGCACAAGGAACCTCATCTATTTCGAGTTATTTCACTAAGTTGAAAGGTCTGTGGGTGGAATACGACTCGTTAGTTCTCTGTCCTGGTTATGAGTGCCTAGAGTCGAGGAGGTATGTGGAACATTATCAGTATCAGCGTTTACTGCAGTTCTTGACAGGTTTGAATGAGATATATTCACAAGCGATAAGCCAAATACTGATGATGATACCTGTTCCTAGTATCAACAAGGCATTTGCAATGCTGATATCTGAGGAAAGTCAAAGAAATTTGGGGAAATCTGTTGAGGACTCAAGTGGCATAGCTTTGTTTAGCCACAAGGTGGGAGCAAATCAACACAAACCTGGAGAATATTCAATGAAGGGAAGTTAGTTCAATTCTAGTTCTGGTTCAGGTTATCATGATAAAGGAAATAGTAAGGGAAGAAATACTCATTTGTTTTGTGAGTATTGTAAGTGGCGAGGACATACAAAGGAAACATGCTACAAGATTCATGGATATCTAATAGAGCATAAGTACAAAAGGAGGTACACAACCAGTGCAGTAGTGAATACAACCAATGCAGTAGTGAATCCTTCACAGCCAGAATCCTCCCAGGCTACATACAGCTCAAACCAAGGAGGTGGAATGATGTTTACTCAAGATATGGTAGCAAAAGGATATACTCAACTGGAAGGTTTGGATTATCAAGAAACTTTTTCCCCTGTAGTTAAGATGGTTACTGTTAGATTAGTTCTTGCTGTAGCTGCTTCTAATAAGTGGTGCTTACACCAACTGGACATCTTCAGTGCTTTTCTCCATGGAGATCTGGTCGAAGAGGTATACATGATTCCACCACCTGGATTTGGCAGTCAAGAGGGGAATAGACAGGTTTGCAGACTGAACAAATCCCTATATGGTCTCAAACAAGCATCAAGACAGTGGAACTTGAAGCTTGTTGAGGTGTTGATCAGCTCAGGGTTCACACAGAGTCATTATGACTACTCCTTGTTTACAAGAAGGAAAGGAGACACCATAGTGATCATCCTAGTCTATGTAGATGACATGCTCATCACAGGTAATGATCACACATTGATCCAGGAAGCCAAGGAAGCCCTGCAGGAAAAATTCAAGATCAAAGACTTGGGTGAAATGAAGTACTTTCTTGGAGTAGAGATAGCAAGATCAAGGGAAGGAATTCTCATGAACCAGAGAAAATTTGCACTTGATCTCATCACTGATTTGTGACTGTCAGGCTCCAAACCAGCAAACACTCCAATGGAATGCAATCAGAAGCTGACCACAGTGGAGTATGATGAATATGTGGGTGGATTGAAGAATGATGCTGAGTTAGATAACCCTGGACCATACCAGAGATTAATTTGGAAGCTGCTATACTTGTCCATGACCAGACCAGACATAACATATGCTGTCCACCTGCTGAGTCAGTTCATGCAAAAGCCCAAAAGGTCTCACATGAAGGCAGCACACAGGGTAGTAAGCTACATCAAGAATGAACCAGGTCTAGGGATCTTGTTGAGTTCAGAAAAGGCCACACAAATGACTACTTTTTGTGATGCAGATTGGGAAGGATGCCCCAACTCAAAGAGGTCCATCACTAGGTATGTTGTGAAGCTAGGCAACTCTTTGATTTCCTGGAAGTCCAAAAAACAAAGCACAATCTCTAGGAGCTCGGCTGAAGCAGAGTATAGAAGCATGGGAGCTGCTGTGGCAGAGATACTTTGGCTAGTGGGAATATGTAAAGAGTTGCAGGTTGACATCAAAGTTCCAGTGGAGCTGCGCAGTGACAGCAAAGCAGCAATTCAAATTACTGCGAACCCCATATTTCATGAAAGGACTAAACATATAGAGATAGACCTACACTTCATTAGAGAGAAAATACAAAATCGGATAGTCAGAACATCATATGTGGCATCAAAGGACCAAGAGGCAGATTTGTTTACCAAAAGCCCTTAGTATACCACAACACACACATCTCCTATGCAAGCTAGGAGTGTTGAACTTGTTTACACTACCTAGCTTGAAGGGGGATGTTGAGAATATTAGAGAAAAGTAGTTAATAGTTTGTTAATTGTTGATTAGCAGTTGAATGGATAGTTGAAATTAGTTAGAGGGTTAATTCAGTCATTAGCTAGTGTATATATATGTATACTTCCTCTGCTTGTAAAAACTTAACTTTTAGAAATGAAATATCAGAAGTGAGAAGTACTCTCTCCTCAACTGAGTGCTCTTCTTCTCTTCTTCTCCATATTCCTTCTTTACCTTCTCTTTGTCACTCTTTTCTTTGTTGCAGCTGATTTTATCACAATTGTTGATGGTCTTTTACGATAAGCAACAAAGCTAGCATACTGATCTTTATTTATAGCATTTGGCACATTAGCAAAATTTCATAGGTACTTTTGGCTGAATCATAAATTCATTGTACAACCTTTGTCTATGTGTAGCCCACTTTTTCCCAATGCTGCTTTTACAATGTCTATATGTAATGACTTCAGTAGTCCTAAAATAAAACCGAGGCTTTAAAGAATAGCACAAAGTTAGTTTATACATATATGTATGTATGTTTAGATAACATCTAGTAGTAATAAATAAATATATGTATAATAAATCTAGTACCTTTAGAATTGTTTCAAAGCAGTCTTCTTTGCACTTTTGAGTAACACCTGCAGGCCCTAACCACTTATCAAAACTAATTGGAAACAAAATTGCAATCAATTGCTAATGTTCCACAACATCCTGCAAGTAACCCATCATCAGATGCCCCAATTGTCGCTCCATATTCATCGAAGTCCACAATAGTGCATTCTCCTAAAGATAGATTGTTGACATTGTGTACTTTGAGCTTAATAGTCTTGATCTTTATTTTCAAATCTTAAATAAGAAAATAAGTTAATAACAAAAAGAAATTAAAGTGGTCATAATCAAGTAAAGTACGTGTAAGGCATACCAATTGTCTTTATTCTCCAATTTGGTACAGGTTTAGATGTTGTATTTGAATAAGCAGGTCGAGTTGGAGCTTGTTCTTGTTGGACTTCATCAGATGGCAAGGGATTTGATATATCACGTGAGAAGGATTGTACTGATATTAAGGGTACAAATACATTTGATTGAGTTGGACTAGTTGGAGATGAAAAATTTTCATTAACATCATGTGATGCATGGACTGATTTTAATGAATTAGAAAAGCGCTTAACCTTTGGCATGACTACACACTACAAAAGCATAATAAGGTAAAAAAGAACGACTCTATTATAGCATTAACAGAAGCATACATATCAAGTTTCATATTAAAATTATTAGAAATACAAGGCAAAAAAGAAACAACACTAAAATCAATATAATCAATTTAAATTTGTAGGAAGAATAAGATATTAAGCAATGTGTTCAATTTTTAGATTCTTAAACACGGCTTACATCATAAAATCCCCTGAGGATATTAAGCAAGATGGTGTTGAAGTCTATCCATGGAGAGTCTTTCTACAATTGAGCAAGTGGAGAATATACTCTTGCACATGAGGATAATGAAGGCGACAGGATGTTTGTTGGGGATGTCCCTTGGCAGTAAGCATCTTAGATCTCTCTATCTATGAATCTGATGCTTCCAATTAAGTTATTAATTTATCTTTTAACACACAATCACATGGTCGTAAAATTGATAATTTTTTTAAATTATTTTGAGGTTGCACTCATTTACATGGATGCATATCACACGCGCACACAAACTCTCTTACATGTCTGTAAAATTGATAATTTTTTTAAATTATTTTGAGCTTGCACTCATTTACATGTTTTAACGATGCATATAGTATAACTTTTAAAATGTTTTTACTAACTGACATGAGTTGCATGTGTGACATATTGTTGCATTCGATGCACACATGAAGTACAAGATGCACAAGAAAAATCATGTGATGCAAAAGATGCACGTGTGACACACAAGATGTACGTGTGACGCATAAGATGTAGGTGTGACGCACAAGATGCACGTGTAGCACAATCAATAGCTAATTTAGTTATATACTAGATAGGTCATGGCCCGTACTTGCGATCAATGTAAGGTTATTCGCTTAAAATAGAAAAACTTGCACGAGAATCTTCTTCTATTATTCCAGAGCTTCTTCAATTCTTCTTTGCTTGCACTTTAACCATTCAAAGTAAAAATTAAATAGTTATGCAATAGTTGAGACTGACGAGTCAAGTTGATAACACGGTTACTGTAACCACCAAAAAAATAACTATGTTATTAGAAATATAGACAATGTACTATGTATAGAGCAATAATCTAGGCTAGGACAAATCCTAGCATCTATAGAGGTCCATGTTTGAAACAGAGCAAATTCAGAAGCTAGAGCTAGTATTCAAAATGAAAAATCTTATATACATTTTCAATTAGTTCTGCATATGTGTTGGATAGTTCGAGCAAAAAGAAATAGGTTCGGTTGAACCCATAGAAATTGATCCATCTTTGGTCACAAACATATTATCTGTCAAATTTGTACGACATCACTTTGTTTAAATTTGGCTATGTCTGCAGTAGGCTAATTTTTTAGCTACAATTGTTAGGCTGTTAAGTCTTTTTTACGTTATTATTTTCCTAGTAGCAGATAGTTGTTCATAAAGTTTAGGAGAGTTGGGTTAGTGCAACTTGTTAGTGGTTTAGTTGTTTTATGAGTCTATCTCTGTTATTTAAAGGGTTATTAACAGATAATAAAGTTAATTAAGCGTTGTCAACATTTTTTTCCTTGAAAGCTTTCTCTTGAGGCAGACTCTTCTATTGAACTTATTGTGTTCATAAAGTTCATTATTTGGTATCCGAGCCAGGTCGTTCTTTCGAAAATCACGCGCTGTAGCTTTTCCCTATGTGTTTTGGTTTTCCTTTCTTTAGCTTTTCCCTATGTGTTTTGGTTTTCCTCTCTTTTTGTTGACAGAACGACAGACTTACAAGCTGTTGGCGGTATGAAAAAGCTCAACAACAACAACTACAGTACATGGTCCACTTGCATAATGTCTTATATGCAAGGGCAAGATCTGTGGGAGGTTGTGAACGGCAGCGATGTGACACAACCAGAAGCAGAAGATGCACACGGCACGTTGCGTTAGTGGAAGATAAAAGCAGGGAAGGCTATGTTTACTTTGATGACAACAGTGGAAGAGGATGTGCTAGAGCACATACGAGATGCCACCACGCCAAAGCAGGTTTGGGATACATTTGCCAAGCTTTTTTTCAAAGAAAAATGATACAAGGCTCCAGCTCTTAGAGAGTAAATTACTCTCAATAGGACAACACAACATGACAATTGCACAATACTTTCATAAGGTGAAGGTGCTATGTCGAGAGATTTCAGAATTAGATCCACAAGCTCCCATTGGAGAGACCAGGATGAAGCATATCATTATCCATGGTCTAAAGCCTGAATTTAGAGGCTTTATTGCTGTTGTACAGGGATGGCAAAATCAGTCGTCACTTGTGGAGTTTGAGAATTTGTTAGCAGGTCAGGAAGCTTTGGCAAAGCAAATGAGTGGAGTTTCACAAAAAGGCGTAGAGGAAGCGCTCTACGTCAACAAAAGCAGAGGAAACTCCAAGCAGTATAATGCAAGTGGATCAAAAAGAAATGATGATAAGGCAAAACATCATCAGCGAGACGGAAGCCATCGTTCAGAGGGAGCTTCAAAGAATCAATGGGGCAAAAACAAGAGGTTTGAAGGGAAATGCCACAACTGTGAAAAGAAGGGCCATGAAGCAAAGTTTTGTTGGTTCAATAAAAGGTCTGTTGAGAGCAATGTTACTGCCACTTCTGGACAAAAGGAAAACAGTGAAGATATCTGGGATGCAGAAGCACTCTTGCCGTTGAACAAAAAGAGTTGGCCTTTACAGTAACAACCTCTGAGCAGATTGACTACGAGAATGGTTGGATTGTTGATTCCGGATGCTCAAACCATATATGACTGGCGATAAGGAGAAGCTGCAAAATTTGTCCGAGTACAAAGGAAGCCGTGAGGTGGTGACAGCCAACGACACAAAATTACGATAGCTCACATCGGTAAGGCTATAGTGTCTCCAAATAATTGTGTTGATCAGATATTGCTCCAAAATGTGTATCATTTACCAGGTATGAAGAAAAATCTTCTTTCGGTAGCACAATTAACATCTTCAGGTCACTTTGTTCTGTTTGGTCCGCAAGATGTAAGGATATTTCATGATTTGGAGATTAAAGAAGAGCCAATAATGAAGGGAGAACGATTGAATTCTGTCTATGTAATGTCGGCAGAAACCGCATATATAGACAAGACAAGGAAGAATGAAACGACAGACTTGTGGCATTTGAGGTTGAGTCACGTTAGCTACTCAAAACTTACATGATGGAAAAGTCAATGCTGAAGGGTCTTTCTAAATTTTCAGTAAGGACAAATGTAATTTGTGCAGGCTGTCAGTATGGTAAAGCGCATCAGTTGTCATACAAGGAGTCAAAATATAAAGCTAAAGAACCATTAGAATTAATTCATTCTGATGTGTTCGGACCTGTCAAGCAAGGGTCTGTTGGTGGGATGAAATATATGCTGACATTCATTGATGATTTTTCCAGGTATGGGTGGATTTATTTATTAAAGGAAAAATCTAATACCTTTTCAAAGTTCAAGGAATTCAAAAAGGTTGTTGAAGCAGAAGTTGGTAAGAAAATTCTTTGTCAGCGAACTGACAATGGCGGGGAACATACTTCATATGAATTTTCTGACTTCCTTTGAGAGTGTCGAATACATCATCAATTCACATGTCCAAACACGCCACAACAAAATGGTGTAGCAGAAAGAAAGAATAGAAACCTAGCAGAAATTTGTCGAAGCATGCTTCACGCGAAAAATGTCTTGGGACAATTTTGGGCAGAAGCTATGAAGACTGCAGCTTATGTGATCAACAGACTTCCGCAACTAAGGTTATGTTTTCTCTCACCCTTCGAAAAATTATGGAATATGAAACCTTCAGTCAGCTATTTTCGTGTTTTTGGGTGTGTATGCTATGTATTTGTAGCTAATCACTTATGTAGCAAGATGGACAAAAAGGCTACCAGGTGTATCTTTGTAGGGTATGACAGCCAAAGAAAAGGGTGGCGTTGCTGTGGTCCAACAACTGGAGTGTTACACTTCTCGGAATGTTATATTTGATGAAGCTTCTTCATGGTGGTCTTCAGATAAGGAACTGATGGAAGATTCAGATGCTTTAAAAGCTGTATTGGGCTCGTCTCATATCCAATTGAGTATAGATGAAGCTAAAGACGAAGCTAATGAAGTTAGTGGTGAAGAAGGTGTGACTCGAAATTCTTGGCAAACTGGTTTGTACTAAAAAGCAAGTGAAGAAGGTGAGTTAAGTAGAGCAAACACACCACCTACACTTAGAAGGTCAACAAGGATCAGAAAGCCAAATTCCAAGTATGCCAATGCTGCCATAGTAGAAGAAGAAGATGAAAGAGAACCAAAAACTTTTGAGGAAGCATTCCAAAATCCGGAATGGATTAAAGCTATGGGGGAGAAAATTGCTGCACTACAATTGAATCAAACTTGGGAGCTCGTGGCAAAGCCAAAGGATGTCAAGCCTATTTCTTGTAAACGGATTTACAAGATAAAACATTACACAAATGGATTGATTGAAAGGCACAAAGCTCGTCTTGTAGCCCGGGGTTTTTCTCAACAATATGGACTAGATTATGATGAAACATTTAGTCCAGTGGCAAAGCTTACTACAGTTCGCGTTCCCACTTGCACTTGTAGCTAGTAAGGATTGGAGGTTGTGGCAGATGGATGTAAAAAATGCATTCGTGCACGGAGAGTTGGATCGGGAGATCTATCTGTGTCAACCAATAGATTTTCAGAGAAAAACTCATCCTGAGCATGTATGTAAGCTTCGAAAGGCTCTCTACGGATTAAAGTAAGTGTCAAGGGCATGGTATGGTAAGATTTCTGAATTTCTTACTCAAAGGGGCTATTTAGTAGTACCATCAGATTCTATTCTGTTTGTGAAAGACGTTGGCAGAAAACTAGCTATTGTGCTAGTATATGTCGATGATCTAATCCTAACAGGAGATTGTGAAGAAGAAGTTCTCCAAACTAAAAAAAATTGTCATTCCGCTTCCAGATGAGGAACTCGGAAAACTCAATCATTTTCTTGGCTTGGAGGTTGATCGCAATGAAGAAGGAATCTGTTTGCATCAACAAAAATACTCCAAAGATCTCTTGAGGGAGTTTTGGATGGTCAATTGCAAACCAATCTCAACACCACTGGAGCCAAATGCTAAGTTGTGCTCTCACGAAGGGAAAGACTTGGAAGATGCAACAATGTATCGGCATTGGTGGGTAGTTTGATCTACTTAACTTTAACAAGACCCGACATCTCTTATCCAGTTAGTGTTATGAGTCGGTACATGTAAAGTCCAAAGAAGTCTCATTTGAGTTCGCCGAATCTTGAGATATGTGCAAAGTACACTTGGCTATGGCATTCTATACAGAAAAGGTGAAGACTGCAAGTTATTTGGTTATTGCGATGCGGACTATGCAGGAGATCATGATACTCGACGCTCAACTACTGGATATGTATTTATGCTTGCGTCCGGAGCAGTCTCATGGTGCAGCAAAGGGAAACCAACTGTGTCTTTATCAACAAAAGATGCGGAATATCGGGAAGCAACAGTTGCAGCTCAAGAATGTACATGGCTCATACGGTTGATGAAGGACTTACAACAGTTTGTGGACTATACAGTGCCTTTATACTGTGATAATCAGTCAGCAATTTGCTTGGCTGAAAATCCAGTATTTCACGCAAGAACTAAGCATGCGGAAATACATTACCATTTTATCAGGGGGAAAGTCTTGCAAGGAGATACTGCTTTGGAGCATACTAAAACAGAACGTCAAATTGCAGACTTGTTCACAAAAGGTCCAACAAGTTGGAAAGTTTCTGCCAGCAGCTAGGCATGGTTAAGACTAGAAGTTGATGTCGAGAAGGGGTGTTAAATTTGTACGACATCACTTTGTTTAAATTTGACTAAGTCTGCAGTAGGCTAATTTTTTAGCTACAACTGTTAGGCTGTTAATTTTTTTTTTTACATTATTGTTTTCCTAGTAGCAGATAGTTGTTCCTAAAGTTTAGGAGAGTTGGGTTAGTGCAACCTGTTAGTGGTTTAGTTGTTTTATGAGTCTATCTCTCATTAACAGATAATAAAGTTAATTAAGCGTTGTCAACATTTTTTTCTTGAAAGCTTTCTCTTACGGCGGACTCTTCTATTGAACTTATTGTTTTCATAAAGTTCATCATTATCACCATATTTTCTAGTTCGGTAAAAGCTTTTACCTATAGCCCCATTCATTGTCATACCACGAGACAACCTTAATCAAGTTCCCATTGAGAGCAATGGCAGGCTTGGCATCAAAGACGCTTGACCTGACACATGCAATATATCAAAATATCAAGCAATGACGAATTCCAAATTTATAGTCAATGAGTTATATTCTTTCTATGTATATATACAATGAAAAGGCCTACATATGAAAAAATAATAAATTGAAAAATCACACTTATCAGTAATTGACAACAAAGCGGAAGGAATACTAAATTCAATAATCAATTGTGTTAGAACAGATGCGTACAAACGTAAAGAAGATAACAAGATGGAACACAGAAGTTAACGTGGTTCACCGACAATGT
>JAPFFP010000099.1:2434951-2449333 GCA_026153255.1 Solanum medicagineum
ATTAATAACACTCCTAATAACTATTATCTTCTTTTTTCTTTTTCGCAAAATCAAAGATTAACTACAATGAAATATAACTTTGTTTCTAATCTCACAATCAAATAAAAAGAAAGTTGAGCTTTCTAGTTCTAGACATAAAGTTATTTGTTTTGTAATTTGCACCTTAAGTTATTGACTTTTTCCACATGGATTTATGAATAAACCCACCAACTTCTTTTAGTTTCACTTTTTCTACTAATAGTATTCACTTAATATAAATAATTCAATATCATTAAATTATTATGAGCTACAAATCAATTATATCATCTTAAACTTTAAGTAATTAAAAAGATCACGATCTCTTAATTTATTTTAGTAGTTGATTATATGTAATGTAAAGATTTTTTAAATTGTCAGTTTGTAAAATTTCACTTTATACTTTTCTAACTCAAACTAATGATTTTTCTTTGTATACACCTGTTAGTTTCACCAACCAATAATGAAAAAAAAAATTGACACAATATATATTTTTTATTAAACAAAACATTATTATTGAATACTGATTCTTAAGTCTATTGATGGAGATAATTTGCAAGTGGAGAAACATCTATCCTCTTAAGAAATTACTTACTACCAAATTTGTATAACTTTTCTACCTTACATTAATCTCATAAACTCATAATTATTATTTAATACTATTACTTTTATTTTTAATTTTTTGTTTCATTAGAATTTTTTGTTTTGACCTACTTCATCTTGCATGTTTAAAAAGGTCAAGTAAAGATGAATAAATTGTCCATCAAAATAAAAACATATATAAAAACTTTATCAAGAAAATATTTAAGTTAAAAAAATTGTGCCAAAAATATTGTAACTAAATACTTTTACAATATTTTAAAATTTTATATGATTGACTATAATAAGAATGATGGATAGAGTTATTAGAAGATAATACATTAATATTTTTTTTCTTTTTATTAAAGTTTTGTGATTATGAAAAAATCACAATTATAAAAGATGGGGAATTCTTATCAGAATGATGAAATGATCAATAAAACGTCACTTGTTATACTTATAATATGATTTGGTCTAATATCTTTGCACTCATATTAATTAAAATACATTTTTACACTAACTAAGATTTTAACAACCGGATGTTATGTTTTAAATGATCAAACCTATCCCCTCATTAATATTGGATTAAAATTTGTCTTTAGCAACCGAAAAAATTGTTCACCATAAGTATATTTATAATGATCGGAAAATTTTTTGTCACTTTAAGTATATTTATAACGACCAAAAAAAGATTTGGTTTCTATAAGTATATTTATAACGATCGGAAAAACTTTGGTCACTATAAGTGTATTTATAATGAACAGTTTCACTTCCCTTCGTTAAGAAATGATCGTTAAAAGTCTTTTTTCTTGTAGTTTCCGCTACCCATTTGTATGAGTTCCCTTAGGATTCTTGTGTGAATTGCGTGTGAGAACTTCACCAATTCATATTGTGATGCTACAATTGACATAATAGTGATTGTGGTTATCAATTTTCTAGCCTACCCATATGTAACTAACAATAATTTTAATACTCAAGACCCATTTGTATGAATTGTGGTTACCTATGGACAACCCGAGCATGTTTGCTTCTATTAATTTTAGTGTGTGAGTGAAATCCGTGTTTGTAATTAACTCTATCTTAATTTTCAATTATAGATTATTACTTTATTTTTTCCATCTAAACTAATCAGATCATTTCATACTTCGCACTTAGAATCATACATACATTCGTCGTGGGATCGAACCCAAATCAATTGATGGATTTTCACTTTAATACGTGATCATTGTACTCCCCAATGGTTTGCAGTGAAATTGAGTAACATTAGAATGACCTCCATGGTGAACAAGATAAGAGAAATGAGACTGAGATGGTTTGATCATGTAAAGAGAAGAAGTGGGAATATGCTAATGAGGAAGTACAAGAGGTTGGTTATAGAGCATACGAGAAGAGATAGAGATAGACCAAAGTAGTATTGAGGAGTGGTGATATGACATAACATTTTTCAACTCCAAATTATCAATTATATGATCTTAGATTGGAGTGTGTGGAGGACACGTATTAGGATAGAAATAGTGTAGTGTTGTTGTGCTTAGTGTGGTTTGATGTTTGCCATTATATTGTAGTGGTTGTATTAGTATAGTTTTTGTTTTTTTGATATCCATCATATTTCATTATTGTTTCCATTACTCTGTTTTAGTATGTTGTGTATTATGTTTCAATTATTGTACAATTTCACTTTCTTCTAGTAGACTTTTCTATAGTTGAGCCATGTTTTTTGAAAATAACTTATGTGTCTTCGTGAGGTAGTGGTAAGGTCTCCGTAGATTCTATCCTTCCAAGATCTCACTTATAGGATTCCATTAGATATGTTGTTGTTGTTATCGTTTGTTGACCTTTAAAATGTTTATAATTTTATACTTTCTTCATTTTATTTTAGTTGTTCGCTTATCACTTTACACAACCTCTTAAAAAGCATAAATAAAAAGGATAATTTTGCTAATTTATCCCTTAAACTTTTTATTAAACTTTAAAAATTTGTTTACACTTTCAAAAAGAATAAATTGTAAGATAAAATGTAATTAGTTTCATTTTAATTTTACAAATTGACAAATAATTTAAAATAATTATTTTTAGCACAAATAATATGAGATGAAGTGGAACGTATATTTCATTACATTTATGTAGTCATAAAAGCTTCTCCGTAATAATCAAATAGGAAGTTGAATTCTTTTCAAATTTAGAAAATTCTCATTCTTTTCTGAATTAATAAAAAAAACTATCACAGAAGCGGAAAAATGGTAATTTATATGACATTATTTGACTTGTAATAAAATTTATGAAAGAAAAAAAAACTCTTGAAATTTGTGGCTTAAAACATTCTGGACCATTTATATTGATATAAATCATTCCAATAGAAGTAAAGGTTCAATTTTAAAGTTAAATTGTTTCTAATTATAAAAATAATATTCTTCTTAGACCAAAAAGAATATTCCCTCTATTTAAAAAAGAATGACTTAGTTTGACTTAATACTAAATTTAAGAAAATAAAAATTATTTTTTAATTTTATAATTGTAAATTAAAATATACCAAATATATCAAAATGCTTTTTAATCTTGTGGCGTCAAACATATTACGTGGAAAATTGAAATTAAATATTGTCAAAATAAGAAAGAGATTACTTTTTATTTTTAGACAGATTATAATAAAAAATGTTATTCTTTTAAAATGAAGGAAATATGTCATATAAATTGGAACAAATAAAATAGGTAACATGATAGAAAATATGTTCGAATAGTTAACATCGTTTTGAAATTTTAAAGAAACAAAAAGAGATATTGTGGGATTAGAGAGATCCCATGGTAGGTTGGAACAATTATTTATTCCCAAATTAAGAAAAATAATTTAGGAAGGATCACTTTCTGCCATCCTCCCTTGACTCAATTCAAATGTTTACCATAGTGTGGACTTTGACCATTACTTTTCCACCCTCATGGCTGGCTACTTATTTTCTCTCCCCTACTTTTCCAAATCTAATTTTCTTCTCCCTTGAAAAATTCAAGTTCATATATTATTCCTTTACTACTTTTCTTCCATATTAGTCTTCTTAGAGACTTGTATTGCCCCATATATTCGTATGTTTACATATCTCACTCTTTTGTTTGGTGGGGTCCTTTTTATCATTTTCCTTTTATGATACTGGTGCAATCTTCCCAACCCTTGTATACTTTTCAAATTGTTCCTTCAGTCTCACCCACAATTTAAAAACTACCACCAAACATGAATAATAGCCAAAAAGTGTTAGCTGTCAAGATTCAAATGCAATTTTTATAGCTCTTTGAGTTCATTCTTGAAACTCATAAATATGTTTCAATTTCCATACAGAGCAGAGCACCTTCACATGCAAAAGCTTAAGAATAACTATACATGAAAACTAAACTCTCATGTAGTAATAATATAAAGCTTTTTTTTTTTTTTTTTTTTTTTTGGAGCTGATCCATGGACTCCATCTTCTTTCTTGAAGAAGGAGACCGCGCCGTCTTTCTACTAAAGATGATGGAGTCATTTGGTTGCACTTACATATGCCTCTGGCAATACTTCCAGCCTTCAAAGTAAGATCATTAATTACTTCTTCATATATCCCCTCTCACCATTATCCAGCTACTTGTAACGGTATAAAATTTAAAAGACGCACATACATATACATACATGGCCAAAGCATTTTTCTAACCTGCCACATTTGCATAATTGTCTTCCTTCATTTTGATTTGTAGCACTTTCATGTCCTTGGGTGGAATCTACAACGGAGAAAATGACGTTGCCCAGAGGTTATTCGAAGAATATAAGCATTCATGGCCTATCATGGATAACGGGTAGGTAATTTGATAACAAACATTGATCATGCTAATTATTAAGAGAATAATTGTTGTAAGTGTGTATGTTTATTCACCTGCAGCCGCATTCCAGGACTCGCCTTCAAGAACAATCTTCCTTATATAGAGCTGCAGTTTGCAGATCTTCAATCGCATGCATCAAATGCAGTACAGCGTCAATTTTATCATGTACTACATTCTTATAAATAATAGAGTATATATAGATTTGTTTTTCTCACTACTTTAATTATTCAAAAAAATAACCTTTAAATATATTGATTCATATTGCAGGAAGCTGGGATTAAGGTTTGTACATGATTAATTTATTTCATCATAGCATGATCCATACATTATCCTTTTCTTCTGATTTTTTCTTTCAACTTCAGACAACTATAAGTATGGGGTGCAGCATAGGAGAAATTGAGTTTGGAATGACCTCTAGGCCTCCAGTAAGACCATTATTTTCCAATGAAATTTCAATAATCTATTCCTTCAATATATATCTAAGTTTTTTTATATACATAATAAAGGTAAACTTGGAAATGGGGATGAAAAATTTGTTTCCCGAATATTTCTCAACAAGATCAGGGCTTCCTCATCACCAAACAGTGCTTCCAATTGATCAAAATAGGCCGTCACCATCTTCATCATTCTCTCTCGATAGCCCGGGAGAATACTCATCGCTTCTTTTCAATGTTCCAAGCACATCTTACGTACCAGAACCACGTGCCTTCTCCGAGCAGACCATAAGACCAGTTTCTGCCACCGACATGACATACCATCAAATCCGAGGCATTCAATTCCCGAGAGTGGAAACCGAAGATGCTGCATTGACAAGAGCGTACCTAGCTGTCATGACATCACCTTCTACTTCCTCGTCCTCTCAGCAATCGCGAGAAAATATTAATGTACCAAAAGATCATTATCAAAAGGCCACTGCATTCAGAAGGTTTAGATCAGGTAATGTGCAAATAGGTGCAACCAGAACAACAACTCGTCGAGAAAACATGTTGAGAAGATCCATTACATTCTTCAGGAATTTAAATATGATGAGAAGACAAGATCAACAAATCCAGCGTGCCCCAACTAGCACTCAGGTTCATCACATGATTTCAGAAAGAAGAAGACGTGAAAAACTGAATGATAGCTTTCAACTACTTAGATCTCTACTCCCACCTGGTACCAAGGTATGATTACTCAAAAATAAGTCTTCATTGATCAACACACTTCCTCACATGTATGCGCATGGATGTTCTTTTTTTATTTAGTATGTTTCGACCATCTAATCTAATCTAAAAAGATTTAGGATTTTGACCCCATCCATTTTGATTTGTTTGTCATACTTTCATTTTAGTTTGTTTTAAAAAGAAATTTCTTTCCTTTTTTGGCACCTCTATCTTTAATTGACATTTTTAAGATTAAGAGATATCTTTATCTTCAAAATTCTTCCTTACTTTCTTCATCAAACAATCCAATTGAGTGCGTGTCATAAGTACTCATCATGCATGTTAGAATGAGATGATGATTCAGTTAGTTTGTTGATGTGCAGAAGGACAAAGCATCAGTTCTTGCCTGTACGACAGAATACTTAGCTTCTTTGAAAGGTCAAGTGGAAGAAGTTAGCAAAAAGAATGAAAGGCTGGAAGCAGAATTAGTTAAAGCTGAAATGAGATCGGATGGTATTATTAGGTCATGCAGTGATGGAAATGAAAGGGTGGTTGTTGAAATAACAAATGTAGGTGAATCAAGTTTATCAGAATCAAGAGTAGTGGAGTTGCAAGTTTCAGTAAGAGGAGAATGCAACGTCTTGGATTTGGCCATTCGATTGCTACAATTCTTGAAAACTCACAGCCATCTAACCTTAGACTCAGTAGCAGCAAACACCAGCTCCATGCTCACTCGCATAACTTTGAGAATTAAAATTCAGGTACGCATAGTTCCAAGCTGACTCTTTTATTCACATCATACACATTTTTTTACATTGCAAGGCTATAAAATTTAAATCTTCAATTAGTTTTTAAATGATACATGGAAATCGGCATTTTTAAAACGCAGGACCTATGCAGCGAAGCATAAGCCTAAGTCATATGGATCTTTAAATTTTTAACATATAATCTAGTAAATATATTAATACTTTAAAACAATTAAATAATAACATGATTAAAGAAACTCAAAAAAAACTTCTTGATTTTACGAGTACGTATAAATAATGTAAGGGTACAATTAACCCGGTTATGAGATACAAACGAACTCTAACGTCTTAATTTTCAAAATAATAAATGAATCATAATTATAAAATGTATTACTATGCTATTTAACTCCCTAAGAAAAACTAACCAATAAATTTTAATAAAAACAACATTCCATCATAAATAAAATAAAATTACTTTCAAATAACGAAATAATAAAATTTGATAATTTTGAGATTGACAAAAACACAAAAGTCAGTGATATATAACTGAAAATGCAAAATTCAACTATGTATTTTTTTTTTAAAAACAAAATGTCGAGTAATATTTACCTTCATGATGTTCTCAAAGTAGTAAATATGCTATATTAGGACTTGTTATTTAAGTTATTCTCAATTTCTTATTTCCACGGATGAAAAAAATTATTAAACATAATTTAATAATAATTCATTTATTAAAGCATTATAGTTCAGCAATGTCAATTAAGGAATTTGACACAACTTTTCTTAAGATCTACTCTCTTTTGTTCACTTTTACTTGTTATTGTTTCGTTTTACGAGGTCAACTTGATTAAACTTTAAATCAACATTAAATGAGCTAAATTTAATATTTGGAATTTAAAATTTAGATGATAGAAAACTATACGAAAAATGCAATAAATTGCAATCTTTCTTATATTAATATGATGAAAAAATACATCTTAAAATATTAGTCAAATTATATATATTTGACCTCGATAAATGAAATAATAAAGAGAAAAAAAATGAACACTAGGAGTATTAGACGAATTCCAAGCATTAGGCATGTACAGAGTGTACAGTCGAATGTTTAGAATAGAAGCCTTACAGAACTAAGTCTCATACGTATTTTGACAGTGCCTCGCTATAGGATGAGTCTTAAAATTACCTTTTAAAACACTGATGGAAATATATATGTTTAAGTTCTGAAGTTGCCTTCATATCTTTTTGCTTGAATTATTGGAGGAATTACAGAGAAGAAATCCCAACGAGAAGTATTTTTTTGGTTAGTTCGGAGTCACTTTTTATTTAGGCAACATGATTTCATCGAACAAGTTACTAAAGATAGAGTTCATAAAGAAAAAAATCATGTTTACAATGTTATTCAAATAATGGAGTGTTCTCTCTGTAGTTGACAACCCAAAGTAGAATTGAGATATTCAAGATTCTATACAAAAAGTGACATTTTGTCTGTGTAAATATAACGAGTGTTACATAAAAAGTTTAAACGACACAATTATCACAAATTCCTTATAAGAAAAGCATTACTCTTAGATTAGATTACTTTGTGAACATGCACACTTCCATTCCATTGTTGATTCTATCATAATAGATAATTGAGTCATTCTTTTATTTTTGTATTTTTTTCGCTCTTATGGAATTATATTTTTTAGATTATGTAGTTATCTTTTCGGCCCGATAACAATTGAGAGAAAATTACTTGAGCTTTTTACTTTTTCGTCTTTGCTCCTTTTTAGAACGTACCAACGAAGATCCTAAATGGCTACTTGCTTCCGAATCTAATAGTGCCATATTTTCACATAAACTTACTCTCATTTTCTCCGTTGCCTATCTGATTTCCTCCACGCAAAATAAAACATGAGAATATTGTAATTAATTTTCTTAAGATATTAAAATAAAGTTTAAGTTCCATGTGAATGGCATAAAAAGTATTTTACACTATCATGTGGTTAGAAATTAGAGATGTCACATGTAACTCTATCTCCTGATATGAATTAATGACATATATACATAACGTATTAAATTTATTATAGTGTCTACTAGTGTAATATAGCTTAAATACATTAAATTAAACAGTACAATCACTTGTAACGGACAAAATATGTAGCTTCTTTTCCATATTTTAGCAAGCTTATAATTTTTTAATTCTTTTCTTGTAGAATAAGCTTATAATTAATGGATATAATATCAGTAACTATCAATTAAACTTTTTAAAGGGGTGCTGCTTCTCTTAAGCTTCTGCGAACTGCTCCGCCCTCCAAAATAGAAAAATAGTAGGGAAATGTCACCTTTCATTGGAGGAATAATTTCTTTCCAACTTTTTGGTTCTCTTTCCTGCCTACAAGCTTGTCCGAGCTATTTAAACTATATACAATAATAAAATAAATCATCTTATCTGAAAATTTATATTCTATTACAAATTAATTGCTTCGTCAATTTAAATTTGTTTGTTTAATTTTGACTTGTCACAAAAGTTTTAAAAAGAAAAAGTAAAATGAATTTTGTGATCTTAAATGTACTAAATGAGGAAGTAAATCAAAAAAATTGAAATAAATGGAGTATCATTTCTCTCAAATTATTAATAATTTATTTAATTATATAAATATTTTCTTATATTATGAGTTTATTAAACCTAAAATTCTTGTTGATTTGTTTTTCCTACTGATGGTGTTACCAACATTGGTTTTTTTTTTTTTTTTTCTCGTGTTGGTCCAGGGTAGTGAATGGGACGAGTCTGCTTTCGAGGAAGCAGTGAAAAGAGTTGTTGATGACTTGGCATAGAGGAACTTGTCATACTTGGTAGGGCCATAAAATTTTGACTGGCGGCGCCTCGTATTACGACTATTTCCTGCGATTTTTCTCCTCCAATCATCATTACTTTAAACTATAGTCATAGACATCATCAATTAATACCCTAAACTTGCAATCATGTGATTGTACAATTTTGTTGCTAGTTTTGCCTTGTTCTAGTGTGCTATATTCATATTTTTATTCCATTTAGTAATGTTTAATATATAATCATTTTGATTTAAAACCCTTTTGTAAAGGTATGTATCATTGTAGTTTAAGTTTTCGACCAATTTATAAAGGAATTATTTTGTTGCGTTTTGTGAATTATTTACTTCTGAGTTTGGTTGGATGTCAATTTAGTACAATGATTCTCCAAATTAAGGGTGAAAAAATCAAACTGAAAAGCACGCCAAATTGCAAATCAAGAAAAAAATCAAATAGTGATTTGGCTTGACTTGCTTTAATATTAGAAAAAATAAAATCTGATTGTACTTAGGTTGGTTTTAAGTTTAGAAAGTCAGTCCAAGAACAAATTAGTCTGATATTATATATTTAACCTTTAAAATATACTTTATACATAAAAATATTTACTTTGACACAAGTTATAAATATTTCTTATAGTTTTTCATATTTTTATCTTTTAACAAATTATTTCAAGTTTTTCTTAGAATTCTTCATGGTCCAATAAAATTATATTCCATGGATATTATTGTTAGGATCTACACTAGATCTATTGAGAAATCGAAGGATAAAGAAGAAGAAAAACTTGTTTGAAGAAGATGAAGTAGAGAGAAGTGAGAGCTTCTCCCTCTAAAATGGGAATGCAAATCTTTTACGTGGTAACACCCAATTACTTGGGCAACCTCCACGGATATAATATATAAATGTATGTATGTATGTATTATTATGAATACAAAATATTTTTACATGGAGAATGAACAGTACAACCTTCATTGTGGGTTAGAGCTCTACCCCAAAACCTGCGAGGTTGACAAATATTTAACAGGACATTAAATATTACATCAGGCTCCATAACCTAACAATTCTCCCACTTGGAGACTGATCCAGATTTATTTAATATTTTCATTATACCATAACAATCATCTTCTGTAGCAGCTACAAAAGACCAACCAAGGTTCTACACAACCTTAGTTTCCCAGCATAAAGATATTTAGTCAACATGTTTTCTAGATTCTTTGCACCCTCTATCTTTTCCAAATATATATCACCATCTTCAACTGACTTGCGAGTAAAATGGTATCGTCTTCTAATATGTTTTGTCTTCACATGATAGACTGGGTTTTTCACTAACTGTATGGCACTTTGACTGTTTGTGTAGAGATTTTCTGCTGCTGCCCTTTGCCCAACTCTTCCAAATAATCAGCCAGCCATATAATTTCTTTTCCAGCTGCAACTATTGCTACATACTCTGCCTCAGTAGATGAAAGAGCAGCACACTTTTGAAGCTTTGACATCCAACTCAACACAGTACCACCTAAAGTGTAGATGTACCCAGATGTGCTCTTGCTCGAGCCTACATCACCACTCAAATCAGCATCGACGAATCCCTGCAAGATAATCTTGTCGTTGCCAAAACAAAGTGAAGTATTAGATATACCTTTCAAGTATCTTAGAATCCATTTCACAGCTTCCCAATGCTCTTTCCCCGGGTTTGATATATATTTGCTGATAACTCCTACTGCATGTGCTATATTTGGTCTTGTGCAGACCATAGTATACATCAAGCTCCCAACTGCAGAGGCATACAGAACTAGTGCCATGAGTTCACGCTCCTCTTTGTCTACGGTGACTACTCTTTTGACAATTTTAGATGACTTGCCAAAGGAGTAGTCCTGGGTTTAACATTATTCATCCTGAATCTGGATAACACCTTCTCAATGTACTGCTCTTGGGAAAGATTTAAAGTGCCAACAGATCTGTCCCGAACAATTCTCATTCCAAGAATCTGCTTCACAGCACCGAAATATTTCATTTCAAACTCAGAACACAAACCTGCCTTCAGCTAGTTTATCTCCTTCATGCTAGAACCTGCAATCAGCATATCATCAACATACAAGAGTAAAAAGATATAAGAATCATAATTTTTCTTGAAGTAGCAGCACTGATCATTTTCACTTTGGTGAAAACCACTCTTGATCATGAATGAGTCAAATTTAATATACCAGTGTCTATGTGCCTGCTTCAACCCATACAAGCTCCTATTAAGCTTACACACTAAATGTTCCTCGCTTGGAACTACAAATCTCTCTGGTTACTGCATATATATTTCCTTGTCCACGTCACCATGTAAAAACGTTGTTTTTACACCCATTTGCTCAAGATGCAAATTTTCAGCAATAACAATACTCAAAACAATTCGGATAGTAGTTATTTTCACAACAGGAAAAATATTTCAGCATAGTCAGTACCTTTCCTTTTGCGAATATCCTTTTACCACTAACCGAGCTTTGAATCTTCTTTTGCCATCTTGTTCGTGCTCGATTCTGTACAACCATCTGTTCAAGAAGGCTCTCTTTACAGCAGGCAATTCAGTTATCTCCCAAGTATTATTCTTTTCAAGTGAGCTCATTTTTTCATCCATGGCTTGCTCTCACTTGCTCGAGTCTTCCACCTATTTAGCCTCACTGAAAGACTCGGGTTCCCCCTCACCAGTCATCAACAGATATTGTAATGATGGTGAACACCTATCTAGTGCTTTGATGGTTCTGGATGATCTCCTCAACATCGGTTCTGGTGTCACTTGTTCCACCTCTGGCTCTTCAGCAACAGTTTTGGAGTTTCTTGAGTTATACCCTCTTCACTAAGTGTAATTTCTATCTCAACTCCCAATTGCTTTGCAATCTCTGAGTCCTTCTTGTTATTGTCTTTGTATAGAATATTTTCATCAAATGTCACGTCACAATTTCTTAGGATTTTTCTGTTTTGTCATCCCAAAACCTATAACCAAACACGTCAGAACCATAACCTATGAAATAACACATCACAACCTTAGCATCAAGCTTGTCTCTTTTCTCATAATCAACGTGAACATAAGCAACACATCCAAAGGTCCTTAAGTGTGGCAACTTGATTTCCTTTCCTGTCCATACCTCTTCAGGAATTTTAAATCCCAATGGAACTGATGGACCTCGATTGATCAAGTATGCAGTTGTGTTCACTGCGTCTGCCAAAATGTCTTAGGCAACCCATAATGAATTCTTCTACTTTGTGCATGCTCATTGTACGTTTTGTTCATCCTTTTAGCGATACCATTCTCTCTTGCCTTGCCTGGGACTGTTCTCATCAGTCTAGTTCCCTCAGCTGCACAGAATGTCTTGAATTTTGACAAGTCATACTCTCCGCCATATTTAACCTCAAACATTTGATTTTCTGCCCCATTTGATTCTCAACTTCAGCCTTTCATCTCTTAAAAATGGAAAACACATCAAACTTGTGTTTCATAAAGTAGACCTAAACTTTCCTGCTGAAATCATCAATGAAGATTACATAAAATCTAGAACTACCAAGTGATGAAACTGGAGATGGTCCCCATACATCAGCATGGACCATTTCCAATCGTTCTTTCTTAGGCTCTCTTGCAACCTTCGTGAAACTGACACGTTTCTTCTTTCCCATAACATAGCTTTCACAAAAATCTGAATCAACTGATTTGAGACCTTCCAAAACTCCCTTTTTAGCCAGTATCTTCATTCCTTTGAAGCTCATGTGTCCAAGTCTATTATGCCACAGACTTGAACTGCAAACATTCTCAGTAACAATAGCTAAGTTTATGCATCCTTCAGTGGTGTACAATGCTCCAGTTTTTGTGCCACGTGCTACAACCATAGCACCTTTCACAATCTTCCACAAACAATTTCCAAACAATAATGTATAACCTGAGTTGTCCAACTGACCAACAGAAGGCAAATTCTTCTTGAGAGGAGGAACATATCTGACATCTTCCAGAATCCATTTATTGCCCGATGGAGTATGTATACAGACATCCTCCTTTCCTTCAACCGGCAAAGCCTTATTATCAGCAAGATGTACATTTTCGAAATATCCAGACTTGAAATTTCGAAACAATTCCTTGTTTGGTGATGTATTGAAGGAAGCACCAGAATCTAAAATCCAAGATTTAACCGGGCTGTCAACAGTAAGAACAAGTGCATCTTCAATGTCTTCTACTGAATTTACAGAGTCATTATCATTTCTAGATCTGTTATTCTGCTTATTTTTGGGTTTCTTACCGTTTGTCCTAATATGTCCCCTTTCTCCATAGTTCTAACATAACATATTAGATTTATGTGGAGATTTTCCACGATTCTTTGACTTAGATCTACCATGTGTATTCTGACCCCTCGATTTACTCCTCCCCCTGTGGTCAACACTTAGAGCATTCCCGAAGATTCTTCAATCTCTCTCTTGCGAAATAATCTTCAATCTCTCTCTTGCGAATAATTTTGCTGAGAATAACATCTTGGATTTCATCAAACTTCAGTTTTTCAAACCTACGGGAACTACTAATTGTAGTAATAGTCGTATCCCAAGATTCGAGTAGAGATGACATCAAAATCAAACCCTTAATTACGTCTTCGAAAATAATGTTAACAGAACTTAGTTGACTTATAATCTTATTGAATTCATTAATATGGTCAGCCACATATCCGCCTCTAGACATTTGTAAATTGAATAATCTACGCATCAAGTATACCTTGTTCATCGTAGAGGGCTTCTCGTACATATTTGACAGTGCTTTCATCAGATCTGCTGTCGTCTTCTCCTTCACGATGTTGAAGGCCACGCTTTTTGACAAACTCAATTGGATCAAACCTTAAGCTTCTCGATCCTCGACTTTCCATTTTTCTTCTGCCATCCCCTCCGGCTTCACCCCATTCAAGGGTTCATGAAGATCCTTCTGATACAAGAAGTCTTCGATTTGCATTTTCCAGAACCCAAAATCAGTGCCATCAAACTTGTCAATATCGACCTTCGAATTCTCCATTAACACAGATCATGGTGAATCTAACCTCGCTCCGATACCAGTTGTTAGGATCTACAACAAATCTATTGAGAAATTGAAGGAAGAGGAGGAAGAAGAAAAACTTGTTTGAAGAAGATGAAGTAGAGCGAAGTGAGAGCTTTTCTCTCTAAAAATGGGAATGCAAATGTTTTACGTGGTAAAATCCAATTACTTGGGCAACCTCCACGGGTGTAATATATATATATATATATAT